>NDXA01000032.1:0-142604 GCA_002105455.1 Hemisphaericaspora xylofermentans | reverse complement strand
TTTGTATGTAGTTGAATATACTTCGATTTTAAGAAAAAAAAAAGGCTTTTTCAACCTAGCTAAACCAAGCTAGAAAAGGCATTCCTCGAGTAAGCTTGGGTAGAAAATGGAATTAAAAGATCAAATGAAAGAGAGTAAATACTAATATAATGAGTTTTGAGAACTTAATGTTTTTCAGTAAACTTGGTATTTTTTTCACATAATTCTTTGAAAATTTTGCAACCAACTTTTTTTTTTTCAAAGACAGTCTGTTTAGCAAGTTCTACGCTATAAGCAAAAGCACACCAATAAACAGATATTTATATAAACGTGAGAGGCCAACCGGCATAGCCAAAAAAAAATCCCTCTGCATTAATGGATAATACAAGTTTTGAACGACCAGAGGATTTCACACAACGATCTATTACTCTAAATACAATAGCTAAGTCTTGCGTATATAGGGAGAGATAAACGAGAACCATCCTGGGACCGGAGGTTAGAAACCGAAGAACTCCGGGGCTATATGAAAAAATTTCTGAATGAAAGACACATTTATTTGAATATTCCAAATTTTTATAATTTAGTTTTTTGCTTTGGAGATTCTATATATTAAATAATTGCAGCGACCAACTACACCTACATAATTAATTAAACTGAATAATAATTAATTAATTAATTAGTTTAGTGTTGGGTTCCTTGATGATTACGAACCACAAATTTTTGACAAGCGTGGCACCAAAGTAAAGTAAAAACAATACCAAGACAGACGACGAAGAAAAAAAAAACATGTTTTGGTAGCGTGACTTGGGTCACAAACAAAATATCTGAGAGCGAGAGCTAGGCAGAGTTCTTGTAAGTAAAATCTTTAACTTTCAAGGGGAAAAAATTGGGAGTCAATTTACAACCAACAATTATCAAGAGTAATATACTTCATAATCATCACAAGCATTTTTACGACATATCCAACACTGAGAGCGTTGTAATTACCGACAGATAAAGAATCAATCCATCAATCAAACAATCAATTCAGATAGTCATATCCTTGTTGACTGCATTAACTAGCAATTCATATCTAACAGGCAACACTTTCTAACAAACATCAAACGTACCAAAATTTGTTGCTATTAAATTACAGTTTACTTTAACCAATTAATTAATTCAAACCTCGTTCTCATCAAGAGTGTTGATATATATATCGAACTAGAAAGATTAGGCATTCTTCCAATAACAGCATTATCGTGCTTTCTTCAGTTTACACCAATTAGCTACCAGTTTTTTACTTCATTTAACTGCGCAATCGTTTAACAGGCATATCATACACCAAATCATAGTTAATACCAATCCATTTAATAATAAATATTTACGTGTATAACAAATGGGTTCATGTTGCAGTTGTTTAGGTAACCGCGGGGGTGATGGAAGTCATGCTCAATTATTATTAGCTGAAAACGAAAGAGAGGCTATATCTGCATTATTACAATACTTGGAAAATCGATCAGATGTGGATTTCTTCAGTAATGGACCCCTCCGAGCATTAAGTACCTTAGTTTATTCCGAAAATATCGATCTACAAAGAAGTGCAGCTTTAGCATTCGCTGAAATTACAGAAAAAGATGTCAGAGAAGTTCATCGTGATGTTTTAGAACCAATATTAATCTTATTACAACTGTCAGATTCAGAAGTTCAACGAGCTGCTTGTGGAGCTTTAGGTAATTTGGCAGTGAATACCGAAAATAAAATTCTAATTGTTGAAATGGGAGGGTTAGAACCTTTAATTAGACAAATGATGTCAACAAATATTGAAGTGCAATGTAATGCAGTTGGTTGTATAACCAATTTAGCAACCCAAGATGATAATAAATCAAAAATTGCCAAGAGTGGTGCATTAATTCCATTAACAAAATTAGCAAAATCAAAAGATATCAGAGTACAAAGAAATGCAACCGGTGCATTATTAAATATGACCCATTCTGGGGAAAATAGACAAGAATTGGTCAACGCAGGTGCTGTACCAGTATTAGTATCATTATTATCAAATGATGATGCTGATGTTCAATATTATTGTACTACCGCATTATCCAATATTGCCGTTGATGAAGTGAATAGAAAGAAATTGGCCAGCACGGAGCCTAAATTAGTTGGTCAATTGGTTAATTTAATGGATTCCCCATCTCCAAGAGTCCAATGTCAAGCAACATTAGCGTTAAGAAATTTAGCTTCCGATTCTGGGTATCAAGTTGAAATTGTAAGAGCAGGTGGTTTACCTCATTTAGTCCAGTTGTTATCATGTAATCATCAGCCTTTGGTATTAGCTGCAGTTGCTTGTATAAGAAATATTTCTATCCATCCTTTAAATGAAGCATTAATTATTGAAGCGGGGTTCTTGAAACCATTAGTGGGATTATTAGATTATATTGATTCAGAAGAAATTCAATGCCATGCAGTATCAACCTTGAGAAATTTAGCCGCATCATCAGAAAAGAATAGAACCGCATTATTAGCTGCTGGCGCAGTTGATAAATGTAAAGAGTTGGTATTGAAAGTTCCCCTCTCCGTTCAACTGGAAATCTCAGCTTGTTTCGCCATTTTAGCCTTGGCCGACGACCTAAAACCCAAATTATACGAAAGCCAAATCGTTGATGTCTTAATTCCTCTTACATTCAGTGAAAATGGAGAAGTTTGTGGTAACTCCGCAGCAGCATTAGCTAACTTATGTTCAAGGGTATCTAACGAACATAAGCAATATATTTTAAATAATTGGTCACAACCAGATGAAGGTATCTATGGATTTTTGATTCGTTTCTTACAAAGTGGAAGTGCTACTTTTGAACATATTGCGTTATGGACAATTTTGCAATTATTAGAATCAAATAATGGAGAAATCAATGCTTTAATTAAGGAAAATGAAACAATTTTATCAGGAATTAAAAGTTTAAGTGCTTCACAACAACAAATTCAGCAATCACAAATAAATAATAATGAAGACCATTTTGATGATCCAAAGGTGGAGTTATTCAACTTGACTCAACAAATTTTACAAATTTTGGGATGATTATCGATTTCCATCATTCAATTACACCAACGACATCCCTCCATGAATCCACACACCTTTGCAACCTTCCCTGTAGAATTATTTCATTGTTGCACACCCCAGAACTAGTTTTGTTTGGTTTAACGTTTCATGCACCCTATAAATCCCGGTTTTTGTTTTTTAGTTCTTGATTTGTTCCATTTTGTTCCATAATATTCACAGAGTTGGTTTTCCTCTATATTTGAATACCAGTGTTCTTCTTCACCTTTCCCGTATCAACACTGCTGTTTGTCTTTGTAGTTGCCTTTTTTTATATATTTTAAATTTATATTATTTTGTAAAATTTCGCTCTAAGTTATTTGATAGCTGTTTAATTTAATACAAACACACATTTTGAAGTCATTTATTAAATTAAAACTTAAATCTATACAAAACTACAAATCTACTAATTGGCAATTCCAACTTTCTTTGGAAGTTCTTCTTCATGCTGTGCTTCTTCCAGTTTATCCTTGATCGGTTTCAAATCCTCAACCTTTAATTTATTCAACTTCTCAATTATCTCAGTTTCTTCCTTCACACCTACTTGCTTATTTGCATTTATCAATTCTTGTAATTCTTGTTCAATTTCATCATCACCGACAACTCCATCTCCAGTTGTCAATGCGTCGGAAATCTCATCAGTCTTGGCCATTTCATGTTCAATATCAGATTTCACATCATCTACATCCTCAATAGCAACGCGTGAATTCATATTTTTCAAGATTGTGGAGCTTGCAACCAATTGTTCATATATTTCGATATTCAAATTTGAATCATTGATCTTATTTAAAATGTTATGAAGCTCATTGTACGTCTGATTGGCTAATTCTAATGACTTCGTAAGTGTCTTTCTTTGGGTTAGGAGATGATGTAATCGTATCTTCCGTTCTTCTTTTGTATCCAATTTCACCACACTTTTGATTTTGGTTTTGACATCGGATATTTTTGTCGATAATTGAGTACTCCTATTGGCAAGATTGTACAATGTAGATTGAATATCTATTATGCGTATATCATCTTCGGATACTGGGTCGATCTCTGAGGAGAATTTGATATATGTGATCTTATCTAATTTCTTAATATGGCAAATTTTGATGTCTCTACTCCAAAAGATCAATAGCAAATCAAGATCTATGCAGGTAATTTTCATATGCGAGGAAATTAGGGTGTATAACGTATCAGCATTGGTTAGCTTAGCAGAATAGGTGGCTTCTTTATCTATGTGTTCTTTCACTATTACCGATGCTTCTTGGGCTAGTTTGCTCAATTCATTCCAAGAAATAAATCGATCATCAACGAGCTTTCCTGATTTTTGAATAGAACTAAATGGAAAGGTTAAACCAATTGATTGTAATCCCCAATTGAACCATGATTTGGGAGATAGGTATGATTGAGACGAATTTAGCTTAGATAGATACGATTCCTTAGATTGGACATACAAGGATTCAGGAATTAGTACTTTTTTAGTTACCAATTCATTTATAACATCTCCTATGCACTTTGGAGCCCCATAGTTCAGAATTGATAAAAATTGTAAGATATCTGGATTATATGTGGGGAATGATATATGGGAATCAGGGATCTTGTGATGACTTATTAGACTTAGTAATAACGTTTGCCATGCTTGAATATTTGCTTCATAGCCTATTGAATTTAATAGTTTGAGTTTTTGAAAATCTGAATAAAGGGAAGATAGTCTACTTGCTCTGAATTCTGGATTTGACTTTATAAAGTCTTCAATGGAACTCATTGTTATTAAAAGTCTTATAATTTATGATTATGAATTAAAGTTGCTGTTGATATTCTACTAGAGATGTGTGTTTTTTCGGTGCTGTTGTAATCATCATTTATCGATTGCTTGATATTGTTAGTTAAAGGAACTACAAGAACAACGGTTGTTAAGACCCAAACCCCATTTTTATTATTATCATCAAGTATTGCTATAGAAAGTAACGCAATATGTAAAAAAAACTCTATATAAATAAATCTATCTAGTTAATGGACAACCTTCCAATGTTCAATTCCACTTGATCTCTCAAAGCATCAACTACATCCAATATTGCAGTTGCCGCAGGTGAATCAGGATAACTATCAAAGAAGCATTCACCTTGATCACAAGCCTTACCTATTCTTGGATCCAAAGGTACTGATCCAAGAAATGGTATATTCAATTCTTCACATAGTTTTCTACCTCCACCTGTCGTTGGCTTGAATATTTGTGACTCTCCTTTACAATTTGGACAAACAAATCCTGACATGTTTTCAACCAATCCTAATATCTTAATACTCGCCTTTCTACAGAAATCAATTTCTTTACGAACATCCAACAATGCAACTTCTTGTGGTGTAGTTACAATTAATGCTCCATCTATTCCAACTTCCTTCATATATGTAGTTACTGATAAATGTTCATCAGAGGTCCCCGGTGGAGTATCCACTACCAAATAATCCAAATGCTCTCCCCAATTAACATCTTTCAAAAACTGTTTAATCAATCCATTCTTTTTGGCCCCTCTCCAAATAATCGCAGTGTCGGGATCTGGCAACATAAATGAGATACTCATGAGTCCTAAATTATCAGCAACATATACAGGAGACCAACCAGAATTCGATTGATGTACTGATTCGCCCTCAGCACCTAACATTTTGGGTAAGGAAGGACCACAAATATCCAAATCCATAGCACCAACTTCCAAATCCTCATCAGCGGCAAGAGCCCATGATAACATTGAAGTGAAAGTGGATTTCCCTACCCCTCCCTTCCCGGAAAGTACAAGAAGCTTATGCTGTATCTGTGATAATCGACTGTTTATTTGCGGTATATCTGGGTCAGGTCCTTTGGGAATTTGTGAACTACATATTTCTTGATTTGGACATCCTTGACATGCGTCATCTTTTCCAGCCGATTCTGATTCTGGACCAGGGCAATGTTCTGGTTCAGGGGCTGCTAGATTTTGTGCGTTATTATCTTGACTAGGCGACATATGTTATGACTCTACAAATGTCTATAAATGTGCTTAATCTTGTATCTTTTGGTAGTATCAATTAGTAATCATCTGATAGCTGTGTCACTAACCTGCAATTTCTTTTTCAAATTTAAATAGAAATTTTTACATTTTGGACAATATGCAGGAACACATATCAAGAAAATTGCAACCAACAATGTTCTAATACAGAACCACCCAATGCCAAAGAGACACCTCATAAAACACGCATTGGGCATTCCTTCAACAAGAGTTAAAGAAATCTATACCCTTCTATATGCAACCTTTCAAAAATTAAAATGAGTATTTTTATACAACCTATTTCTATTAATACACAGATTTTAAGATAATCTAATCTCAAAGTAATTTTTCTCCACAGGTCCAAGATATAACTTTGATATGGATTCTTGTTTATCGCTAATAATCTTATCATTCTCCACTACCAAATCACCGACTTTTTTAGAAATCAATTTCAAGGCCACTCTTTGATTAAATGACGCATTTTCTCTTACTTGTGGAACGTTAGTCAACAAGAACTCAAGTATAGACACATTTGTTTCATCTTTCAAAAGGTTTAGGTAGTTTGCATATACTCCAGCTCCAACGTTCCAATTAGGAATGATCAATCCACGTTGAGGGAACTTATCAATCAAGTTTAATAAATGAGCAATATCGGTCTCTGAATTGGAAATAACAGTCATTGGACCCAATTCACCGACAATTGTTTCATGTGCTCTTTCCCATAATTGAACGTTGATGAGTGCTTCACACTCACCCCAATAATCACCAAGTGACCTCTTTTCAATGGCAATTGCTTCATATATCACCACCTGCGGGATACACAAAACTTTAACCAAGTATTCTTCCTCATCAACATTGGCAGCTTTGATGTAATTGACTTTCGATATGATAAGTTTGCGAATTAATTTCTTAGCGTCATTATCATTAGAAAGATGGGAATATACAATTATGGCCTCTTTCCAGTAATTTACCAATTGTAAATAGTCACCAAACGACATTGAAATTTCATCAAACTCGTCATTAATTAAAATCTTGCAGAACAACCATTTTAATTTCTTATTGATGCAAGTGGATGAGATCCTCGATAAATCAATTTCTTCAAAGCCGAATAATTTCAAAACATCTGCAACTGGATGATCTTCTGGAAAAAATTCTTTATGTCCATTAATCAATTCTTTTAAACTTACGGAATTTTCTCCATAGAATAACTTCAAAGCCAAAGAAATATTCCAAGGTAAGTTTGCCACAATGAGATCTAACTCTCCAGCTAATATTTGATATATTTTGACAATTGGCTTAGGAATATGTGACATCGTTTTTCTCTCCTTCCAACTCTTCAATTGATTCGAAGCAATGGATCGTACCGCCACATGATTCGAATCAGCAAGTGTAACAACTACAGCCAAATGATCACTATTGCTAGAAAGGGCAGTTTCAATAGCTTGATTTAAGTTCCCAGCACACATATGAATAAACACTTGTTCTAATGGTTCTAATTTATGATTTGACAAGAGTTCAGAAATTGGCTTTTCATTGTATTTTTTCAACCAAGCTGCAAATAAATCCTTTCTGGTGTTTTCTGTCAAGACTTGAGACAATTTAACATTATTTGTGTCAATTTGACTAAGTTCTTTATTGATTTTGGTATCATCGAATAATGCAATTGCTAACCCGATCAATTGTTGTTCCTCAATATCTTGTCCTGGGAAAACTAAATCATTAAACAGAAAGTTTTCGGTTTTGATAACTTTAGGATAGTCATTACTTCTTGTCCCAATTCGAGAATTAGCTAACAAAGAATGAAAAATATCGGGAATGTTGTTACAGTAAACACCTTCAGCATCTTCATCGATCTCCATATCTTCAATAGTTTCCAATCTTGTCTTAGTTGGAGTAGAAAGCACGTTTAAACTCTCTTGGTTGAATCCTGAAAACAAAAGATCATCAACCTTTCTGGTATGTAACTCACCTGAATAAATAGGTTCAGCATTGTACGGTGCCAATGCTGAATTCAAACTGTTTGTCATTTCCAATTGAATTGTCCAATTGTCGGAAACAGGAAGATCAGACTTAATTTGAATATTATCAAAGACACTCTCACTAATAATCTCAGGTTCATAGACTTTCTCATCTACAATTTCGTTAATGGATGTACCTGGTGGTAGAACACTTATCATTTGTTTCAAATAGTCATAATCTCTTTCTTGCAATTGAGAATGTCCTTGATTAACAAGCTGACCCACATCCACAGATCGTGAATCTTCATCACGAGCTGAATCAATGGTGATATCGCTTACCTGCGCACTTAATGCATCTGCCCGTTCCTCATCCTGATACCTATTCAATTCCTGGAGAATTTCATTATTGACAAGATTTCTCTTTATATGCAATGGATTGTCCTGGGGCACAGTTGAATACTCCCATCTACCTGGCATCATCTTTGTAGCCTCATTGAGTTTCTGTTTCTTTAATTCTTGATTATATTTCTCATTTTCATAAATTCTGGAATACTCGATCGAGGCTTGCATTTCGTTCAAATCTTGCTTTCGTTTCATTTCCACCAATTCATTCTGCAGTTCATCTTCATCATCAACCAATCCCCAAATACTGAAATGCTTAACTTTGAAAACCCAAACGTGTGTAATTGGATCGTAAGTGATAAACTCCATTCCAATTTGACTCTTCAAATACTTGATGTGATCTGCAGCAGAAGCACCTCGTTTTGGTTTCACACCTTCAAGTGTAATTGTAGCCGGAACATTCAATCCAAACCCCATAGGAGGTTTTTTATCCCCACTATCTTTATAAGTCATAATAACTTTGGGATTAATCTGAATAATATTTCCAAATAACTCTTGCTCTAAAGTTTTATTATTTTCTTTGGCATCCAATACAACTTGAGTTAAATCAACTGGATAATCATATGCAATTTGCCCACATCCAACTCTACCAACTATGAAATTTTCCAAATTTGACAATTCTTCCATTGACATATCTGATAATTCACCAATTGTAGGGGTTGACCAATATCCATCATGGCATTCGGTGGCAATTGTTTCCTTGAATTCAGAATCTGGAACAGTTTCAAGATTTTTGGTTGTCTCGGTGGTGGATTCAGCAGCACCAATTGCAAAAGCTCCATTTTGAATCTTCAGATCAGTGTTTGCTTTGTATGGATATCTCATGAATGTCTTATTGTCTTCTTCTTCATTGTCATCACTATCATCGTCATCACTTAAATACTTTTCGGATAATAATTTATCAGCAGTTATCACATTAGGAATAATTTTTCTGCGCTTAGCATTAAACACCTTATTCACATCGATTAAATGATATTTAGCTGGCTTTGACTTTATGATCAATCGCTTCATACTTCCTACTCGTCTAGAATCTATCGCTTTGTAGGAAGGCTTCGAAATACTTTTAGGCGTTGAGCTGAACTGAGTAATAGGTAAACTAGTTGCTCTTTTCTTTTCATGTTTGATAACATCAGATTGTGTAAATAATCCTTTTATACTCGATTGCAAACCACCAGTGCTAGCACCATTTCTAATAAATCTAAAAGTTTGGCCCAATCTACTTAATAATGATGATTTTGGCTTTTGATGCTCTGGTTCCAAATAAGAAAATCGTCTCTTTCTCATGGCTTCAGATCCTTTGTTGATTGATTCCGAGAATACGGAAGTAGTAATTGATTCTGGCATATTGGCAGTAGAAGCTTGTAGATTGGACAAAACTTGATGGTAGCTGTATGGGTTTGTGTTGTTTACTGTAAGTTGATTGGTTGCTTGTTGTTGATTAAATAACATCAGTTGCTGCTGTTGAGGCTGAGACGATCCAAATAATCCAGGTGTAGTTGTCGAATTTCCAAATAATCCACCACCACTTGATGAATTTGCTCCTCCAAACAAGGAAGTAGAT
Source organism: Hemisphaericaspora xylofermentans (assembly GCA_002105455.1). NCBI lineage: Eukaryota > Fungi > Ascomycota > Pichiomycetes > Serinales > Debaryomycetaceae > Hemisphaericaspora > Hemisphaericaspora xylofermentans. The sequence goes on along the minus strand of NDXA01000032.1, from coordinate 132,629 downwards.
TGGGGAGCTGTTGAATTTCCGAGTAGTCCCCCAGCGGATTGTGACGTACGAGCAGCTGCTTGATTGCCAAATAACCCTCCAGTAGATGTTCCACTATTAGCATTTCCAAATAACCCACCAGCTGGCGCACTGGTGGCTGTTGATGCATTTTGTCCGAATAACCCACCTGCGGTATTTCCAGAAGTATTACCGAACAATCCCCCACTAGCTACATTATTAGCAGTTGTATTTGCATTCCTGCCACTATTCCCAAATAATCCTCCTCCAGTAGCACTAAAAGATGTGTTTTGTCGTTTAGCGCCTTGCTCTGATCCAGTTTGGTTTGTTGCATTTCCAAATAAAGTGCTCGCGGTACCTGTAGGAGGTCCGCTCATGGAAGCTCTTCGTGTTGTTGTTGATCCAAATCCAGTCGAGGCACCCCAATTGTTGGTGTTGTTTGTTGACGCTGAAGCAAACATTATGATATATTTATAGTTAGTTGGGCTGCGTTCGATATGATATTCTCCTTATTTCAAAGCTTAAGACAGAATGATCTATTAAGACAAATAATGTCTGATGTCAATTGTCTAGTTTTGAGATATAAACAAAACTGAAAGTTGTTGATGATTTTGTTGTTGTTGTTTGTTAAAGATGGTGAGATGATGTTGAGGTTGACTTTTTACAACCAACTGAGAATGGCAGAAAGAAAGTTAGAGATGAAGTTCATTCAACGGAAAAAAATAGATTTTATTAAGGCTGAATTTTACCACCAACCATTCTGGTATTTACACTTAATGTCTGTATCAGGACAGTTAACTAAATCTAATTATACTATTATACTACAACTTATAAATAATTTACTTTCTATAATAATTCAATGATATTTATTCATTTGTAACTTCCAACTTGATATTTGATTCAGCACAATACCAAAACTTATCAAATTTTCTTAAATTACCTTTACTACTGTACACTTTATTAGGTATTCCAACGTCAATCAAATAATGTAAAACCGCTGAAGAATCCATATGTCCATTTTTATAAGCCAATATCAATCCTGATAAAGGTAACCCCATCGAGATACACCATCTACAATCCAACTTCAATGAATCATCCAGTAATGTACCTGATCCACCATCTATACCGGAAGGAATGTCCAATGACATCATTTTATTTTGTTGTTGGGGTTCATTACACCATTTTATAAGGTTTTGTAAATTTCGTTGATCTTCTTCTCGATAGAATATATCTTCCAAATGATCATCGTATCCTTGTAATGCATCAATTATTAATTCAACTGGTGTATCTAATTGGTTTGTCAATATATCTAATAAATCATGAACATTTGTCATGATGATTTTCCCTCCCAGATTTTCAAATAATTTCCGTTGATGTTGTAATTCTGGATCCAAATCTTCATTATTTATAACATATGCTAATACTCTAACACCATGGTTGGCTATTTGACGCCCAGTTGCGAATGCTCTACTTGCACATCTAGCACTACCAATCAAAAGTAACACCAAAGGTGGTAAATTATGATTCAGTTTATTACTTAAGCGAGAAGTACCACCTAATATGCTGTTCATTATTAATTGACTCAAGTTTGTAGCACAAGTTTCTGTCATTATGGCTGGTGTAATACCATATGTATCTGTGGATAATCTTTCAATTTCCAAGAGTTGAACAGGTGATGCTAATGCGATAGGGTTCAAATTATCCGAACGAATTAATTTGACATTTGAATCCTTGTGACCAAACATTGTAGATTGTATGACTGGAGTTTCCAGTTGTGAAGTAGTTGTACCTATATTATCCCAATTGTCAATTCTATTCTTTTCTAGAACCATTTCATCAATATCATATTTTTCTTTCTTTTTGTTTTTATTTACATATTCTAATTTATTATGACCCACTAATCTATCACTTTGATTGATATTATCCTTTCTTTGAAAATCAGCAAAAACTGATTTTTTATCAAACATGGCAAGATTTGCTTCAAAATCAAAATCAGTACCAGCAGCTGATTTTGCATCGCTTTCATCATTCATCCAATCAATTGACCCTGCAGATGATTGCAATTGTTTAGGTTTGACACGGGGAGTATTTAAGCGACTATTGGGGAAATTACTTGCTTTTGGAGTTCCAACACCGTTTCCTCCTCTGGCATAGACAATTGCATCATCATCACCATTCGTAGCGATAATGGAAGGTGCAGTATTATTTTTCTTTGATTTCTTCTTGGTGTCTTTAATGAAATTTGGAGGCAATTGGACAACTTTTAAGTCAGCTATTTGATTACTATTAACTTTAAGATTAGTGATGGATTCTTTAGGGTTATATGATTGAATTGCATTTCCAAGAGTAATTTGTTGAGAATCAACATGAGTAATTACACCAGTCGACTTAGTTCCATCTTTCAAGATAAGATCAACTTTATAATTAACAAATTCTGTCATTTTCTCAATAATTACCGTGTTCCTTGTTGGATGTATGATTGATAGTACTTTTTATTCACTGACTTTTTTACATGGTATTGAGAGTTTACGTATTAAAAGTAATTAGTTAAGCGAAGACAACTTCGAAAAAAAGAACAGACAAAAAGTACACGACCCTGTGATTTGTCGTTTATATTGGCCAGTGTCGGGTTATTATGTATCTTGCGACATTAAAGATCAAAAAGCTTAACTGCGTTTTATTAAAATTAATTTGAATTTAAAACTGTTTGATTTAATTACGATCAAAATTTATCATTTCGTTTCATTCCATTTATTAAATCACCACCAGAAAAATTTGATACTAATTAAGAGAATAGAAGTTTAGTGTTATTACTTAGCAGTTTATTATCAACAGAGTTTAAATTTATAGTTTGTTCACTAACCATTTTTTTTCACTGTAAGAGAAAACATATACAAAAGTACATATATACATATATACAGAACACTAGTGCAACTAACCAATTAACTGTGTACATAACCATCCATTTGTTATACTTATCCTTTTCAACTTATAACAGAAACATAGATTTCCTAATACAATACTTTTAATAGACCTTTATATATTTTTCATTTCCTTTTTCATCAAATCATGCCATCTTCAACAACAACAAAACAAAACCACAAGGCAAAAACAATCACTGACATATTCTTCTTCATCCCCAATTTAATTGGTTATTTCCGTATTGTTACCGCCATATTATCATTCTTATGTATGAAAAATCATCCAATATATACCTTAATATTCTATGGTATCTCGGGATTCTTGGATGCTTTTGATGGTTATGCTGCTAGAAAATATAATCAAGGTACTAGATTTGGAGCAGTATTAGATATGGTTACTGATAGATGTGCTACATCTTCCTTGATTGTATACTTGGCGGTATTATACCCACAATTCACTGTTGGATGGCAATTGTTGGTTAGTTTGGATTTAGCTTCTCATTATATGCATATGTATGCCATGTTATCAGCTGGATCTAATAGTCATAAAAATGTTGATTCTACTCAATCAAAACTATTATCATTGTATTATACTAATAGAAAAGTGTTATTTATTGTTTGCTTAGTTAATGAAGTATTTTATGTTGCCATCTACTTACATTACTATCAATTCTTTTGGTTGGGTACTTGTTTAGTTTGGGTAAGTGCTCCTATTTGGTTCTTCAAACAAGTTGCAAATGTCGTACAATTGAAAAGTGCATCAATAATATTAGCTAGAATGGACACTGATGATATCAATAAGAAGAAATAGAAAATTTGTTTCAACTACATTATTTCATACGTACCCATCCATGTTTCATAGATTGTTTCAAACTTGGGATTCTTATTTTAGACTAAATAGCAGACCCACCCCACATTCTTCTTCTTACATTTCAAGTGTCTTAATACCAATATTTATTGATAAAGAAAGCAAATATGCAGAATTACTATTCTGTGAAAAAAGGATACTTTTTATTACTTATTTCCCACAGCAAGGTAAATATTCAAATCTAATAACTAAACGGAGTTATAACAATAACAATTATCACAACATAAACATCACATCATGAACCCATGGTTTCTTTCACGGGCCAACTTCTTTGTAATAGCATTCAATGACGTCTTTGCATGTTTAATTAAATTTTCATCGTTTCGATATTTTGCAATCTCCAATTCAAATTCAAATGCTGATTGTAACATAATCAAATTTGAACTCAGCTTAAACCCAACAATACATAAATTTAAAAGTTTCAATACTTTACCAAACCCTTTCTCATCTAGTTCTTGGTCTTTATACTTCCCAAACCATGCTTTACTCAACTCAAAATATCCTCGTGCAATATATTCTCGATTATTAATCGCCAATATCCTCGGCATAAACTGGTTGAAAATGTCAATACAGTCCTGATACTCGCCTAACGCATTGAATCCACCTAATAGGATTAATAAACCTTCAATCACTAATGTCAAAAAGCCACTTTGATGGGCAAGTTGGATTTGCTGAATTGTTAAGGATATACATCTTGAATGCATCCCAGATATATTGAAAATCATACATTTCAATAAATTCAACCGAATTCTCAAGAAAACGTTGTCATTATTTGCGATTGTTTCTGAGACTAGCTTTAATGCTTCATTATAATTTTCCAATCTTATACCAGTTTCAATTTGGAGAAGAATAAATTCATGTTTGAGCTCAATATCACGAATCTCGTTATCTAATAACACATCTATTATTTGTTGTGAAATTCTGAATCTTCCTTTCATTAAATTCATCTTGATCAACATAATTAAACTTCTAGTTTGCAACGAATTATATAAAGAATGATCCTTGTTTATAACTTCCAATTTCAATTTCTCAAGATTGTTATACGCTACGTCGGTATCTCCTTGTAAAAACACTTGAAAATTTTGTCTAATTTGTAACGATATCAAATCATTAGTTTTCTCGGTCATTTCCAACGCGACGTCATTATAGACACTACTCAATACAGGATTTCCAATTCTTGTCCAAACACTTGCTGCAACTTCCGCTGATTTCACGAATGTCGGTTTGACATCATTCACAGATATATAAATTGCTTTGAGTAAACTTGTCAAATATTGATCTAGAGTACCACCATTATTCATAATTTGCAATGTTTCAAAATTAAAACTCATTGAATATAACAGTAAAGAGACCAGCCGGGATTTACTGATTAAAAATTCTAATAGATGGGAATTATTGCTACTATTGTAAAATTTCTGCCTGTTCCACAATTCGGGTTTGTTCTTCATGAAATTGAACAACCAAGATAAAATGTATGTCAATGTTGAATTATCCTTGTTCTCTCTAGCAACCGATATAGCCTCCTCTATTGCATCCATTGCTTTATCATCTTCACCAAAGAATTGATGCAAGGATGCTCGGGACACCAATGCGAAATGATAGAAATATTTGGAATTATTGGAAACCATATAGTCGAAATATTGATGTAGGGATTCAAATGCACCATTATAATTAGAAGATTGTAAACATTCCAAATATCTAATGTAATAATATGACGGAAGATTATTCAAACCAATATTTTGAATTCGAAAGATATTTGAGTTGGGAGAAATCATCAATTGCATTATATCTATAAGTAGTTTGGGAGTTGGAGTACCATAATTTTCTAACAAATTAATTTGGTTATTCAATAATTCTTGTAAATCTTGGGTTGGAATAGGTAATAGTTTTTCCTGTTGATCAATTATTGACTGGGATGTAGTGGGTATATTTATTCCAATTGTGGATTTTAATTGATGATTCAATTGGCTGAATAACATATCATCTTGCTGTTGAGATTTTCCAAAAGCTAGGATTGTACTTGATGATTCAATTGGCTGAATATTATCATCCGGCTGCTGAGATTTTCCAAGAGTTCGTTGTCTAGATTCGTTATAAATGACCCCACCAACTTGCTTATACAGCTTTCTGGTTATCTCTCGGTATTCTACAAAGGATTCATACAATACAAAACTTTCATCAAACTTCAACAATCTAAATGAAGTAACAATTTTATAAATAAATGAACCAAGAAATGACCTGCTAGATAATTGCTTTATGGAACTTGTTTTATTAGTGAATATATCATTTGGAGAAACCAATAATCCAAAGAACTTGTCTAAATAATTGTCCAACTTTTCAATCGAATCAATGCTCCATAATACTTCAAGTAATAATTGCAGGACTTTATTTGATTGAGGTGATTCTTTTTCAATATTGTAGCAGAGATCTATCAAGGACGGTATTACTATTAGCTCTTCTGATTCATTGTATAAAACATCATTATTAATCAATTTGACCAAAAGTATTAAGGTTGGTTGTAAACTGTCTTGAGGGATAGAATTGGTGGAATAAAGATAAATTAAACATAGTATTGATATTTTATGGGGGGATAAATCCTCTGTTATTAACAATTTATGTTTAGGTTCTTTCATATTACATCCATTGTTTGTAGTTCCTATCTATTCTATGTAGTTAGTTGTTCTACTAATTGATCGTACTATGTTTTGAGTGGTGGGTTTGATTTGTATTTACTTTTTTACAACCAATTTTTCGGTCAAATTTCAATTTACAAAAATGGAAGCAGAAAAGCACTAATTATTCGTGTTGTGGACACCATAAGAAAGCAGTGTACTTACTAGTTACGTGTCTTTACTATTAAAAGCTTAGATGTCTATAGATTTTATACACGATTATTCATCATCTGAATCATCAGCATTCAATTCTGGCATTTCAAAGTCAGAGTCAGAATCGTTGGCATTCTCTTCATTTGCAGCCAAGATGGGAGTGACTGAAGTAGCAGCGATAGTTGGAACAATATTCTCAACTTCAATGGTTTCATTCTTTTCAACCAACACAGGCACAGATACAGTTTCGGAAGCTAACTCGGATACGTTTTCCTTGATGAATAACTTAGACTTATCTTCTACGGATACTATCTCCTCTTTAGTCGTTGACTTTATTTGAATATCAATTACCTCACCTTCACTGACTTTTCTTCTCTTTGGTTCAGATTCTTCTTTAGCTTCCTCAATTTCTTCGGGGTTCACTTCCTCTTCTTCCTCTTCCTCTTCATCGACATCCATATTCACACTTTCATCCGCTTGCTTAATATATTTTGGTAAAGGAGGGAATCTTGGGTTATTAAACACGCTTAAAATTGGATCACCACCTAAAATACTACTCACAATAGGTAATATACTAACCTTTTCATATCCAGGATACAAGACGGCGTTTATCAACAATGTTTTCAATTCATCTGGAACCAAATGTTGTTGATTATAATGCTTTGCAACCACAGCTTCAATTACCAAATATCTCATAATCTTGTAATGTTGTGTGGCAGGTAATGAAACTCTTGAAATTATCACCCCAATGAACTTTCTGACTGATTTAACTGTTCTTTCCGGAATCGATTGCCCAAAGAGATGTTCATGGGACAAAATATCCGATAATGGGACTGCTGAGGTATTCTTTCTCTTCTTCTGTTTCTTATTGCCAGATGGCCCAGTTTGCTGTGATTGTTGTGAAGCTGGATCGATTCTTGGTTCAACTAACAACAATGCAACATCAATAAATCTTAATAATTGGGAATTATCGTTGAAGTGATCTACCAAAGAAAGATACGTACCAACACATTCTAATAATGAATTGTACAATTGTTCTTGATCGATTAAATCATTATATGAAACTTTTCTATTTTTGAAAGGGATAAGGACTTCCAAGAATGATATAACACTTGATAGATGGGGAATCAAGTTTCCTCTGTATGTATCAACAATATCATTCAACAACAGCACAGTGTTCTTGTGATCGATAGACAATGTTTGTCTAATTAAGTCTTTGACACCTTCATCCCTAATATCGCCCTTAAATGATAAAAACTTCACATTCAAACAACATATCACTTCACATAAAGTCAAAACTAATCCAATTGGAACCTTTACTGTAAATTGAGTTTCAGTAACCAAATAACTTCTCAACAAGTTCAATAACACTCCAATTCTATCAGAAAGTTGAAAAATACTCTTTGGTTCATTGAAATCAATTGAGATATCTTCCAATAATTTATCATCACCTTTAACATTCAACTTGTCAACTAATTTGACTAAATCTTGATCATCTTTAAAATTAAGGAATTCTTGATATACGCCGACAACACCACCGATTTCACCAATGATGCCTACAACATCACTATTCCATTTTGATTCCGGTTCTTGCTTTTCAATAGCTGGTAGTAAGGCAATGGTCTGATAGATACAATTCTGCAAATCGTGTGGAAAGGCACAAAAATCATCTCTATTCATAATTTCTACCAAACGAGCACGTAATTTATTCCCAAAAGGTCTGAAGGTGGTTGAATTATACTTAATAAAAGCTTGTAAAGAACCAATGATCAATTTTGGAGCCAAATGCAATTTTTCCAAATATAAGGTAATAATAGTAGACAACTTTGGAGTTAAGATCTCTCTAGTTAATGTTGGCTTCCCTCTAATTCTTCCACACATAAAATTGATGGTTTCAACACAGTTAATCAAGACTTTAATATCAATCATTGGATTGTAGCTTTCTAAAATCAAAACTAATTGGGCTAAGAAGTTAGAGCCATGATTAGCTAAAATAGAATAGTCTTCATTTATGACACGAATTAAGTTAATACCACACCATTTGTTGTATTCCTTTGGTGATTTGGCGAGATTCAAAGTTCTTGAGATGAGATGGTTCAAGTCGGCATTGGAAATAGATTTAAGGAGTGATTTGTTCGAATGAAGGGAATGTAAAATTGGAATGATAGACGAAGGAGTGCCCTTGATCTCATCAAGGATTATAGACATCGACATGATTGAATTAGGCTTTCTTGGTTTACAGAAGTAGACTACTAGCAGCGTTGATTGTTGAAAAATTCTACCATATTTTTTTAGCTGCAAAGCGATGAGCATCAACTAACCCAAGATGGCCTTGCGTAAGATACCAGCCAAGATAGTTCATACAAAACAATAACTCTATAGTTTTAACCAATTCTCTTCCGATAAGGCGCTATCGCCGCCAGAAGGTGTTAGTCTGACACTAACAAGCTTCCTGAATGAGTTCTACAATCCATCGCTACCATATGTAAATCTGAGTGTAAGATTTATTACTATGTAAGTTGGTATCAGGATCTAGAAAGGAGGACAAGATTTCACATTAATAACTCAAAACAACGATTTATGCAAAAATATAACTAAATAGTAAAAGGAAAACGTCTTTAAGTCTACAAAATATTGTCTAACAATCCCTTAAATCCAAAAGGTTCATACAAAACACCACCACCTTCAAAGTACTTAGACATACTTTCAACCCAATGCAATCTCAAAGAGTGTAACATGGCACTAGTACCTTCCATAACAACCAAAATACAGACAGATAAAGTAAACCACATAGCAAACAAAAACACAATCATAATCACACCCACGAACCCGGTGGATCCGAACGCGTTTCCAATCGTCATTGACCACAAGACGGTGGATAATTGGGCGTGGGCTAATGAAAGCGCCCACAATCTCAAATAGGATGCTGTGTGGGAAACACAATTCAAACAGAATTCAATTGTGTGAATGACTTGATGGATCATGATGTCACCGAAACCATGTTCTTCATGGTCTTCTTCGTCGTCTTCTTCTCCATGACCTTCATTTGGTACCTCATCTAATTCATCACTTGGTAATTGAGAATATTCTGCGTGGGAAGCACGGTCTAACTGACGCTTAAGGTATAATGGTTTAACTAATAATAACCAAGGAACACAAATCAATGCGATAATGACAAGGAAAATTTGTACGGTTGCTTGGCCAGAATATAAAGGTTCAGCGACATTCCCTGGAGATAAAAACATTGAAATCAACATGTTTAATAATCCAGGTGGTTGCTTTTGGATGGAAAACCAATCAACAGTCCACTTGTACACGATACATAAGGACAAATACCCAAAGATACCTTGCATAAACAATAAACCAGGGATGAAGTTACCAACAATGTCTATAAAACTCTTGAAGTAAATATAGTTGAATAATGAGAAGAAGTATGAATATGTCATATGAGTATAACCCATCAAAATTGATAATTTCATTTTAAATGAGTTGGAGAATAATAATGCATTTTCAGTTCCATGCCAAGCAGGATCTAAACCAAAAATATAAGTACCAATGGACTTAGCATGCAAGGTTTCACCAATCTCGAATTCTTCTGGCCATTTCCAACCACTTGAAAACAAACTCATCGAACGAGAAAAGACATCATTATAAATCAAACCAGTATACATCGAAAAAATTCCCATTAACAATAAGATATATCTACCAGTAAAAGCCATATCGAAAATTTCATCTCTCTTCATTGCACCAATCCTCTTTTCATTCAAGACTAATGCCAATGCAGCTAAAGTAACAATGAAACCATGTCCTACATCACCAAACATAATAGCAAACATAAATGGGAAAGTAATGATGGTAGGTAAACCAGGATTGATTTCATGGTATTTGGAAACCCCATAGGCATCACAAATGGATTGGAAAGCGTAAGTGAACTTATTAGTTCTTGTGAATGTTGGTGGAGTTTTGTTGGTGTCCAAAACATTAATGATTGTTGGGAAAGCTGATGATTGTTCAGATTGATCTAATCGTTGAATAGTTGAAGTTAAATCTGTGATTGAATCAGTTGGAATCCAACCTTCTCCAATTAATGTCTTTCTTGAACCATCATAATCACATTTATTCATGGCTTTATAAACCGCCTTCTCACGGGCGATTATTTCCCACCATTTCCCTAAATCACGTGATAATGCAATCAATTCAGAATTAAGGGCATTTTCTGATTCGATCAAGACAGTTGATAAGTCAGATAGTTTAGTATTTACTTCAGACAATTGTTCTAATCTTAAGTCTGCAGTTTGATCAACTTGATAAAGATCACCATCTAAAGCTTCACAAATCTTTTTAATACGTTCACGAATAATTGAACCATGGGAGAAAATGATGAAAGAATTCTTATCAACGTAGACATTATGCTTAGCATCATACATCTTTTCTGGCAATTCTTCACTGTGGTAATACAAATTACCTCTTAACACTCTCCATAAGATTTGTTGTAATGCACCTACTTTGTCACGATTAATGACACCACAGATAAATGAAGAAGGGTGAGCATCTGCACCCCCAGCCTCCAATTGCTGTTGCAACAATGCAGTTTCTTCACCACCACCAATAGCAGTTAAACCGGTATCACTTTGGGAAGCGAAAAAGCTAGAAACAGATTGAATAGTATATTTAAATTGTTTTAAGTTTCTTTGGTTATTGTACAATACTTCAACTGAATCACGTAATTGAACAATCCTATCTTCCAATAATTGAGAATTTTCAATCAATTCATCAATTTCAGATTGTTGAGGGATAGTATGTTCATATGGGAAACTCTTGATTGGAATATCTCTAGTATCTAATTCGCGTTTAAATAAATTGAATTGACGTTCAACATTATCTAATTTCCTTAATTCTTTAACAAAAGAACGTTGAAACTCGTTAACCTTGGAATTCAAATCTCTAAATTGAATAATGTCCAATTGACCAATCTTATAGATAATATCTCTTGACACATCAGTTGGAACATACAATTGAACCAAGGACATGTCCGCAGCACCTAAAATAATGATTGTTAGTGTTGGGTCACTACATTGTACATTAACAAATAAAACAAATACGTACGGAACACTGCTTCTTCTTTTTCCGACATGATTCAGTACAACTATATCAATAATCAAATGTATATCAACAGTAGAAATATTTATGATTGAATGATTCAATTGCAAAAGTCAATCACAATAGAAATAACGACAAAGTTGGATAATGCTTAGTGAAATTGGTTTAAACCTGCAATCCAATTGGGGATTGATTGAAAAAAAAAAATTTAACAGAATGGTGAACGACATTTGCAAATGTCCCCACGTGACTTCTGGGACTGACGACATTGATCACTAACTAATCAGATGGGTTCCCAAGCCCTACAATCGCTACTACATATTCAAGAGCCTTAGTACTCTCTCAGAGGAGGTTTGTAAACATTTAAAAAATCGAGAAATGAAGAGAGAGGAGTGTGATTACCTAAATTTCCAACTTTAAACCATCTTTGTTTCATTGAAATTTAAATTTTAGGGAGTATTTATGAATTGATACGATGACCCCCTCCTTTGTTTATTAGAACTATTAGTTGGCGAAAAATAACTAAAGACAATTGACATCCCGTTCTGCTGTATTAATAACTATTTTTAACTAATGACATAACATTTGACCAAAGAAAATATTTCAAACTTAAATATTTTAAGTTAAGGATGGTTTGAAATTCAACTTTAGATTTTATATGTAACCCGGATATTTTTAGCCACGCCTATTTCAAATTGCAAAGAAATTTGTCACATGAGATGCATAATACGTCCCTGTATAAAAACTCTGGGTCTTGGCTTCGTAATGCTTCAAATATCTTCTTATTGTACTACTCAATTAAGTTGATTATACTTTAGTTTATTAACAAAGTCCCGTAGGAATGAATAAATTATCATATTTCTCAACCTCCCACGTTGAGGTTCATCCTGCCAGGATAAGAAAGTATCTAGCCTTTACTATGGTTTCTATCCTTCTATATACATTTTGGTCATTATATAATAACGGAGTTGCAAACTTTAATTTTGAGTTGAAATTGAACCAAAACGACTACAGCAAACCAATAGATGAATCTTGTAATGACCCAAGATTGATACTAAAACCAAAGGACGTGAGAATGAAAGAAAAAATTCCAGCAGCTTTCGTGACACTTGTGAGAAACAGCGAGGTATACGAAATACTAAAATCTATAACTGAAATTGAAGACCGCTTTAATAGAAAGTTCCATTATGATTGGATATTCTTTAATGATGTGCCGTTTTCTGGAGAATTCATCAATTTAACATCGGCTGTTGTATCTGGTAAAGCAATCTATGAAGTAGTCCCCCATGAACACTGGTCATATCCTGATTGGATAGATCAAGAAAAGGCTGCTCAGACAAGAAAAGATATGGCAAATGTCAAATATGGAGACAGTGAATCATATAGACATATGTGTAGATTTGAAAGTGGATTTTTCTGGCAGAATCCTATTTTGGACAATTATGAGTATTATTGGAGAGTGGAACCAAGTATTGAAATTTATTGTGATATCAATTATGATGTATTTAAGTTTATGAAAGATAACAAAAAAGACTATGGGTTCACCATTGCATTTTTTGAATTCAGAAAGACAATACGTACCCTATGGAGCAGCGTTCAAGAATTTCTTACAGAGAACCCCCAATATGTGGCCGAAGACAATCTTATGGAGTTCATTAGTAACGATGGAGGTAAATCGTACAACACTTGTCATTTTTGGACCAATTTCGAAATAGCTTCTCTTGATTTCTGGAGATCACAAGCTTATCGTGAATACTTCGATTTCCTAGATCATAAGGGAGGATTCTTTTATGAAAGATGGGGAGATGCACCTGTCCATTCAATTGCAGTTAGCTTATTCTTGCCAAAAGATAAGGTGCACTATTTCGAAGATATTGGATATAAACATACAGCCTATAGAAAATGCCCCGTTGACCCGCAGTATAGAGCTTGTCACAAGTGTGCATGTGACCCCGAAAAAGATTGGACATATAAAGGAAACTGTGCTAAGCGTTATTTCAAAGCCCAGGGAATACCAATTCCACAATTGGCCTTGGATATGATAGAAAGGCAGAACCAAAAAAAAGCGAAAGAAAAGGAAGAGAAATTGGCGAAAGAGAAGGAAGCGAAATTGGCTGAAGAAAAGGCAGCAAAGGAGGCAGTGGAAGCAGCAAAGGAAGATACCAAAGCAAAAGCACAAGAAGTGGCCAAAGAGAAGGCAAATGAAGCAGTCGAAGAGAAAGCAAACGAACAAAAGAAGGAAGCAAACGAATAGGCCCAAGAGCAACGAGGAGAACAATCGGAGAATTTTGCAAATGAAGGTACTGAATGAAATCCAGAAGAACAAACACAAAATGTAGACAAGGATGCCAAAGAAAAACTAGAAGATCAAATGGAAAACTCAAATCAAGATTCAGACTTATAAGAAAGTTAATGGAAAGATTAAGTAATAATGAAACACAACTGACTATGAAATTGAACCCGAAAGAAACAGAAAAGTATAAGAAAGATCCCGATTCATACACTACTGGACAATAATAAAGAAGTACAGAGAAAAATATTTAGTGAGGTTCCTTCGCGCAAATCAATTTCTGAAACTATAAACACGGACCACCTACTTGCTACACTATGCCAAATGACATTTTGTTTGTATTTATACATAGCTGTAATTTTCCAAGCAATAGATGTAATATAGTAATATTGTACTTATCAAAAGTATATCAGTGCTCACAGACGCGCCTTTTAGTCATATGAGGAATAAAGGAAATTGCCAAGCTATAAATGAAAAATCCACCCGCATAGTACTACATGAGATTTCTTGACCAGATAAAAACCTTAATTTAACATTTCGCTTGAGACTGTTGCCATTCACAATGTAAACCCATTCTTTCATGGATTATAGCATGGTCAAAAGGAGAACACGTCTTCGGGTGCTTATACTCCTTGTGATAGGCGCATTAATTATACTTTATGAATTTATTTTCTCAAAAGAATCGAAGGTGTTGTTTCTGCAAAGGCTTACCCAGTCCTGGATCTCGCAGAACAAGGATGAAGATTCCATGAAGCCTAGTTTCAACGTTTGGCAGGCAATTTTTGAATTGTGTAGAGAGAATCTGTTTCAACAGCATGACGAAAATTCACCATTGGTCCAACTTAAAAAGGACTCGAGTGACAAGCTGGGTAGAACACAGAAGGATCTATTGGAGAAATGCAAAATATCAAAAGCGAATTTTCGGGAGATACATCAGAGACATAAAACCGTGTTTTCTAACATTCCAAAAGAATTTCCTGAAATAACCCATAGGCCAAACTCAAGGGGAATAGTAATGGTAGGAGGAAGGGGATTAACCAATTGGTTAGCAATGTTATCAGTTATCCAACTTCGAGAGCTCGGCTCTATTTTACCGGTCGAGATTATTCTTCCAAAATCTTCAGATTATAGCGTCCAATTTTGTAAGACCCTTCAGCAGTATAATGCGAAATGCGTTCCACTTCCAGATTTGGTAAAAATCAGAAGTACTCAGGCGAAGTTGACTGATTCTCAAGCCAGAGCAATCGCACTTTTAGTCAACTCATTTGAACAAGTATTTTATCTTGATGCTGATAATTTTCCAGTCACAAATTTAGACAAATTCTTTGATTCAAAAGTGTTTCAGGATACGGGAATGATATTATGGCCTAATTTCTGGAATCGAACAATCTCACCACTATATTATGATATTGCAGAGCTACCGGTCCAGACATCAAAAATACGTCGAAGTGGAGCATTGCCACTCATCGAGCCAGTACGGACAGAGCGAGCACAACCGGAAAGCTCTGTGGCATTCCATGATTTAGATGGAACAGTCCCCGATCCTAGCAACAGCCCAGGCCAGGTTTTAGTGAATAAGAAAACTCACTTCAAGGCATTGATTATGAATTTATATTACAACCTTGCTGGTCCAGCAGTGTACCATAATTTGTTCAGTTTGGACGGAAAAGGAGATCTTGATAAAGATACGTTAGCAGCTGCAGCAGCTGTGACAAAGTCCAAATACTACCAAGTTATTTCGTACCCTATTTCCTTTAACATAAACTTAGAAAATGACGAACAAAGTTATCTTGCTACGGGGCAACATGATCCTCAACTTGATTATTCGTTGTATCAATCAGAATACCGAAAGCTAAAAGACGGTATGCCTACTGGAGATCGAAGTTTCGAAAAGCAATCAACCATTCTTTACGAGCTTTATCATAAATTCTTCTATAATGTTTCGCAAGTACCTTTAGCCTCTGTTCAGTGCAGCTATTGGAAGTTTGATCCAGTAAAATACTTAAAAACCCCAACCATTTATGATTCCGAAAGAAATTGCCTCAAGAAAAGAATGTTTCATGGATTTCAGTATTCAATTGGAAGTAAGAAATATGATTTTGAAAGGCAAAGATGGAAAATCGCTTTCAAATTGGCTTGCAAAGACAAAATATGGTTTCCAATATTTTCAAAGCAAAATTTTAATCAAATGTGTTATTTTATGAAGAATACTGTTGAATGGTTAGAGTTCAATTAGATGAGATTTGCCAGGAATTTTTGTATGATATATAGATAGCGTAATCAATTAGTATCATGTTTTAAAACTATCACTGTGACAAACTTAGACTAACTTCGAATCGCCGCGCTGAAAATTGACTTCGCAAAACTCAACAGGCACGTCCATCTTATTGAGGCTTCTATGCAGATTACATTTGTTATCAGGTAGCCAACTTGTTTACAAATTGATATCGTTTTTCGAATAATGATTTGGAAAACGTTTAATGCTTAAGAACTAAATGTACGAGATCTAGAACAGCAAATACCCTTGTGACCACCGGCTGCAATAGCAGTTTAGTAGAGAAAAAGATTAAATCTTAGATCGATGCAGTAGGCAAGCACCTAATTTACTGCGAGGGGTTTGTTAAACTGCTGGGTATTCCGAATCGGTATAGCTTTCCAAAATTCATACCAGCCGAGAAACGCGTGGCACGATATGACACAAACAGGGAACATTCCGCATAACCACAGCACCAGAACGTTCCAGTTGCAAAGAAAGAATTAAGTATCCCTTATTCTTTGGATTAAGTAAGTCCAAAGGAGTATTTCATTAAGAAAGGAAAATTTCGAACAAACTGGACGAAGAAGGCTGTGTTCCTTGCATACTTCTGCAATTTTATCCGATCTCTAATTATATTATTCTTTTTGGTTTCTGGAGTCTTGATTAAACAAGACTCTATATTTACCCACGTTAGGTAGTTGCTGTCCTTTGATAAAACTGCGTGTAGACGTAACAATAAACCATAAACCCCCACTTTATTCTCCCACTCATGTATAAAGTGATGGTTAATATACGTGTAGTATAGTAACGTTTGTTGCTGCATAAAATAATTGATAGTTACATAAAAAATTAGATAAGGGGAAACAAACAAAGTAATGGTCGTGTAATTATCACCAAATTGACACTCTTCAGTGAATTGGCTAATACACAGTAACTACTAGTACCTACAACAACAGCCAAATGTTTTACAACCAAATATACTTATTTGAGTTTTCTATTAATTTAAAAGAGTTAATTCTTGTTTATTTCAATTTTATCAATATCTTATAGATAGTTTGGTAAGAAACAAATCAACTATTTCAATTCATCATTCCTATAATCTTTGCAATTCTACAAGCATTCCAAGTTTGATTTCTTGAGGGGTTCTGAATATTGCAATTTTATTTTTGCAACAATCAGTCACATAGAAATTATTGCGTGAGTCATTGAGTTCTCATCAACAAAAGTGACTGTTAAACGTTGGAAAATCCTATAAACACGTTCAAATAACAATCATATCCTATCTGTTGTTGTCAAGTCACATTTTTATAGATCTTTAGACTAAGAGTATTTTTCCCTTGGGAGGTCGCCACGATATAACACAATTTTCATCCTTATATAAAAAGATTAAAGTTTTTCTTTGTTTTGCTTCATATTTTTAACTCCGCTAAGTTTCAAGCTATAGACATTTGTTTTTGGAGTTCAACCAGATATTTTGGTGTGTTGAAGGTTTACACAGTTTTTTCCTTATCACTGCGAACTTGGACTCCTTTTATTTATTGGCACGAATAATAGCATCACCATTGTCATCTTGAACATCATTAATACTTGGTTTTGGCGATATTATTTTTTATTAGTCTTGAATTTTGGCTTAATAAGCAATTAAGATACACGAGTCATTTTTTCCAGAGCGGCTATTCACTCTTGAAGTTAAGTGAGAGAGTTCGGTTGCCATTTGAATCACCATAATAAGTCATCATTTATTTAACATCTTTTTTTTCTGGTGTTTTCTCATTTATTTACTAAACCACAATTAGCTTTTTTTTTTGGGAGACAGATAAGCAACTACGCCACCTCGTATCTACAATGTCAAAGGCACCATCTGAGGCTAGTAGTCAGAGCAACACAATATCAACCATACCCCCTACCAGTAGACGAGATAATAGATCCAAGCACGAAAAATATGTGGATTCGATAGGACAGTATTTAGTGGGGCCCGAGATTGGGAAGGGTTCATTTGCAACTGTATATAAATGTATAGATAGGACCAATAATAGAGCAGTTGCAATCAAATCTGTTGTTAGATCAAAGTTGAAGTCAAAGAAGTTGATAGAAAACCTAGAGATTGAAATTCTGATTTTGAAGTCAATGAAGCATCCCCACATAGTGGGATTGTTGGATTACAAACAAACAGCCTCGCATTTCCATTTAGTCATGGACTATTGCTCCATGGGTGATTTGTCATACTTTATCAGAAGAAGAAATCAATTAGTAAAGACTCACCCGATAATTTCAAGTTTGCTAGATCGCTATCCATCACCGGCTGGATCTCATGGATTGAATGAAGTATTAGTAATCCATTTCTTACGTCAATTATCATCTGCTTTACAGTTTTTACGTGACAAGAGTCTAGTGCATCGCGATATTAAACCTCAGAATTTGTTACTATGTCCCCCAATGCATTCTAAACAAGACTTCGTTGATCAGCACTTTGTCGGTATGTGGGAATTACCAATACTAAAGATCGCTGATTTCGGTTTTGCGAGATTTTTACCTTCGACGTCAATGGCAGAAACATTATGTGGTTCACCACTCTATATGGCCCCTGAAATTCTTCGATATGAGAAATACAACGCTAAGGCGGATTTATGGTCTGTGGGAGCCGTGCTTTACGAAATGACTGTAGGAAAACCACCTTTCAAGGCAGGTAATCACATTGAATTATTAAAGAACATTGAAAAGGCAAACGATAAAATCAAATTTCCATCAGCGGCACAAGTTCCAGAAACGTTGAAACGATTAATCAGATCTCTACTAAAATATAACCCAACTGAACGGGTGTCATTTACTGAATTCTTTAACGACCCATTAATTACGTGCGATTTGCAGGAAACTGACGAACCACTAGAAACATCCGAAATGGACGAGAATCTATTCATAAGCGAATATATCAGTCCAATTAAGCCAAACGAAAGGTCACAGTTTATTCAACCAATTCCGACAATGACTGACGCAAAGAAGGATAGTACCCCATCAACAACTACAACCGAAGAGGAAATTCACACATCTTCTAACCGACCTGCAAACAAAATGCTACCATCACCATCCCCTGCTCCTTCCTCTAGAGATGAAGAAATTAAACAGATTATTAATAAAAACAGCCCAGGTCCTGAACAGCTTTCACAATCAATTCAAGTCAATAATGTGCCGAATCTAAAATTCAGAAGAGACGATATTATATTAGAAAAAGATTACGTGGTCGTCGAGAAACGCGCAGTAGAAGTCAATGCAATTGCCGATGAGTTAGCTCATGCAGGCAGTGGAGCTGTAGCAATAAATCCCAGAAAGAGTCTGGCTGGATCAATTGACAGTGGCAATAAGTCTCACTATCAGTATAGGAGATCTTCGAGTGGAGGTAGCCAGAGAAGACCAAGTTTGACCGATAGAAGAATAGCCATCTCCATATCACCCACAAATGCATTAAGTAAGGCAATTGGATTAGCTTCTCATAGATTATTTGGATCATCAACTGGTCACCAAAACCAACAAAGTTCCAATATTCCCGAAGAGGGAATAGGTGGAAGTGGCCCAGATGTTTCGTTTTCAACTGTTTTATCAAGTCCAAATTTTGCCAATCATCTCTTACTACAGAAATTGAACCTTCCAACATCCTCAACAATAACTACCTTAACCAGCACGGGGATGGAAATCAGCCCCAGCCAAATCCAAAAACAACAGCTACACTTAGACGGTTTGGATAGCGATGAAAGAGTATTATACAATCTCGAATCAATTGCTACAAAAGCTCATGCAGTTAATTTATTTGCTGATGTCAAGTTCAGTCAGCTTATCCCCAGTCCACCTTCTAACGACTTGGATGGACTCAGTGATGATTTATTGCACCAGAATGATATGCTACCGCCGAAAATAATCAAAACCATAAGTGAAGAAGGCGTAGGATTGTATGTCAAAACCCTTTCCTTGTTGGCTAAAGGTATGGCAATCGCTAGTGAATGGTGGTACAACCAATACGAACAAGGAAGCGGTGACGAATATCAACTAAGCGCGAAGACTGATCTCCAGACTTCTATTAGAATTAACCAATTGGTTCAATGGATCAGGGAGAAGTTCAATGAATGTTTGGAAAAAGCCGAGTTTGTCAAGTTAAGGTTGGAAGAAGCCAATCAAGTCATTGCTAGAGAACAAGGATTGGATGGCTCGTCACATTCTTCAACTCATGAAACTAAAATCATTGCCGAAAAGTTGATATTTGACCGCGCTTTGGAAATGTCAAGAAATGCAGCGGTAAACGAATTGGTGAAAGAAGATTTAAAGGGATGCGAGTTAGCTTATAGTACCGCTATTTGGATGTTGGAAGCGTTATTGGATGAAGACGATGCTTCAACCGTTGGGTATAGCGACAGTCTAGAACCAAAACTAGATAGCGAGGATAGAGCTATGGTTGAAAAGTTCATTGTAAGTATTGGAAATCGTTTATCTGTATTGAAAAAGAAATTGGAATTGTTGTAAAATTGTTTTGTAATGCTAAGAGTGGATGTATTTTGTGATTTGATTTAGCGGGCTTTATTTCATGGGAAGGAACTTCTCAAGGGCAAGGAGAGGGTTACTATTTAAGAGTGCATTTAAGAGTATTTGATAATTTTTTTGTATATATAAATATTTAAGTTGGTGTGTGGGTAGGGCAGGGTTTTTAAAGTTTTGGAAAGTGATCAATTTATAAATTATGCTTTATTCGGACTAAGAGATGTTGTAGAATTATCAATTTGCTATTGGTTTACAAAGTGCAAAACTTATATTCGAGTTATACAATATCTATACACATAATTCTGTTTCTGTAAACATATTTTTGTACAGCGAGACAACAATAAATCAATCACACTTTTTTAATTTCCTTATTAGGAATGTTTGCACCATCCTGATTCGTATCTACTACAATCTCATCTTCGTTCGGTATCAAATCTTTCAAGTCAACCTTTTGATGTTGTAGCAAAGCAACTGTAACCGAATTCGATCTGAAATAACCAGGCCTCTCTGTAATATCAAGATTATCCAATGCAGATTGTTTTTTTGATATACTTTCTTTATCAGTATCCAAATGTTTGGAAATTGGGAATGGGGAATATATTGGATCTTTCTTGTAATGATTATTAAACTGATTGTTAAATATATTCTCACGGAGTCCAGCTCGCTTTTTCTTTTTCTGTATAACCGTATGGGGAATTTCAATTGCTGCAGGAGGTGGTGCACTCATTGCAGGTGCTTCATTTAATATGTTGTCCACATCCACATTCCCCAACTTTTCATCTATGGAGTTTATAGTTTGAGAAACATCACCAGTTAAAGTAGACAAAGACCCATTACTAGCAATTACCGAAATCATCGGATTGCGGTTTCCACTATTACCACAATTTGGACCCATTGGACCTGCTGCCTTCATTAAATCAACAGGAACATCTTCAAATTCAAGCACACCATCATGGAAAATAATAGTACCTTGAGCTGCCGGATTATTGGATAAAACCCCATCAGTTCCTAGTCTTGGTAAATTACTCTCGTGAGATTTTGCACGTTTGCTTAAGCTAAATGCTGGACGTGCTAATGGGGCCACCTTAGATGCGAAAGCAAGCGTTAAATTTTGTTCTTCTTCGTCCGAGTCTTCTTCCGATTCTTCATTAATATTTGAGCTCTGAGATGAATATGACGAATACGAGTCTCTACTGGTATATCGAGATAACGGATCTCTATTATCCCTGTTGTCATTATTGGAACTGTTACTGGTATTGTTCAAATTTTCACTTTCACCTTTTTGCATCAGATTGCTAAGGTTAAAATCTTTGAATTTTTGATTGATATTTTGGAATTGATTATTACCCATCTGGGATAAGAATGTTTCTGAGAGACTTGACTTTCTTCTGAGTTTCCGGTTAGGATCAGGAGCTACTGTACCCTGTATTGGCTTTGGTTGTTCGGAATGGCAATTCAATTTTCTATTTGTATATTCTTGGTATTTCATGGATAAGTAGTCATCATTCACACTATCCAAGCTAGCGAAACTGGCACTTAAAGGTAAGGACATCACAGAATCTTCTGTATTCTCTCCAAGAATCTCGACAACTTCTTCACTGGAGACCCCATTGCTTGAATTGTTGGTAGGTGTATCAATATTAATTGGGCCCACTTTTAATGACGCCCTGCTGTTCTGCGCAGTATTAGCGGATAAGTATTGTCCAAATATATGTCCAGCATTAACCTGACTATTTGCATTATTTACACAACCTGCGTTAGAAATGTTTGTATTAGATATGGTAGTTTTGATAGAGGTTGCAGGAACAGGTATTGGAGCTGCAATACTTCCGTGATGGATGTGATAATGAGGTGGCTGTTGTTGAACCATACTTGCACCACTTGGTTTTCTAGAAAGAATTTCTTCATTTGGATTAGACCCAATTGAATCAGCTTTAATATTAGCACTTGAACTATGGGAATGTAATGAAAAAAGACTTGAACGTCTGCGTTTATCATCTTGTAATTGGAGTCCTTTGAAAGTTTCCACGACGCTCTGATTCTTTAAATATAAATCCCCGCCTACATTTCTTTTTGTTTCAATCTGCGGTGCTTCGGATATAATACTAGTGGAACCACGCCTGCTTGATGAATTACTATGGGATTCTATCATTTCATGCAAGAAACTTCTAGCACTTGAGTTTGTTCCTGCTTCTCTCATGCCAGCATAAGGATAAGGAGATGTCATTTGTGAAGAAGTTGAGGAATTTACTGCAGCTTGGTGTGACAATGCTGATGGGACATGTGGATTATGATGTTCGGCATAATGTGATCCACTTCGGAATAATGATGATGTCGAGGAATGCTGCCAAGGTTGGAAATTGGACAAGTGATGCCCACCAGTATTGGTTGGATGAATCATGGATACAGGTGCAGCAGATGGTAAAGGCATACCTTCGGATAAGATCATGGAATGGTTGTGCGAATGTAAGCCAGGACCCAAATTTACGCGAGATTGAGAACTATAATTTGAACAAGTTGCCGAGTCTTCTTCACTAGATCCGCTTCTTGAATGTTCTAGTTGTAATGCAGCAAACTTTGTTTTAACATCGGAATCTTTCAACCCCCCAGCACGAATGGCCTTAACCAAGCTTCTCTTGATTCTCGTACCTATTCCAATGACAGCATTATCAATCTCTTCTTTAGAAACAGTGTCATGATCTTCCAAACTAAAATTCAACGGACTACTCTCCTCTTGCTGATTCATAGTAAACAATTCATTTAATTTTTCTAAATCATCCTCTAAGTCCATTAAGGTGAATGGGTGCTCTTTGATATCCTTAATTTCGATTCTAGTTCTGCTATTCTTATCCAACAATCTGCTCAACAAATCTTTGGCCAATTCAAACTCTTCTTCAGCAACGCTAGATGGCGAATTAAACGAATCCTTGTTCTCAGGGAACTCCAACGGTTGATTGACGATAACTTGAAATAACTCATATTCAGAATCAGCATAAAATGGTAACTTTCCAAACAAAAGACAATACAATGTAACTCCTAAAGCCCAAATATCAATCTTATAATCAATTTTACATGGTAAGTCAGAATTACTACACTCTCGGCACAATTCGGGTGCAAAGAACGCTGGTGTACCTGCAGTTTTTGCCAAGTCCAATTCATTAACCAAATGACCTTCTTCATTTTCCGTTAATGACGATGCAAATGAAACCCCAAAATCACTAATCTTCACGATATTCTCCGAGGAAACTAATAGATTGGCTGGCTTGATATCTCGATGAACTATACCTTGTAGATGCAAATATTCCAAGCCAAGAATAATATCCCTGAAAACTCGTCTAGCTTGCTTAAATGTTAGATTGGGTGAAAAATCGTTAGATAACAAATCTTGATCTGTGACATGTGATGAAGGACGATGTGAACGACGAGATGAATGAGCATCCTGCGATGCTTGACGTTTTTGACGGCCACAACAGGGTATCTCCAGACTATTAATTTCGGCCTGTGTTTGTTTTGCTTCATCAGGTAACCTCTTCCATTTAATTTCTCCCTTTTCCAAGTATTCTAAAACTAAGTAGATCTTATAAGAAGTCAAATCATCCAACACTTCTTTAAGTGCCACAATATGTTTATGACGACACTTCTTCATGATCGCTATTTCTCGTTTGATTTTTAATTCGTATTCATTGATCAATTGCGCATTATTGGCCGCACTGCTATTGCGTATTCTTAGAGACGGTCTTTCCTTCTTCGATTTCCTGTTGACAATCTTAATCGCAACAAATTCATTATTCACCAAATCCTTGGCTAATTTCACCTTTCCATGCTCACCTCTTCCAATTTCTTTGAGTATTTCATAGGTGTTTAAAACCTTTCTTCTACTTATAGGATCATATTCCAACAAGACGCGATTTGTTTCTTTCACAGGGGTTGAATGATATGACTTATAGGGAAAGAATGAAGATGCACTATTTGACGAATTCATTGCAGAATTATAAGGAAAGGCACCTGCTATATTGCTTCCTGCGTTTGAAAAAGTTCGCGGCGATAACAATTCACTTACTTTATCGAGATCGTTTGAGTTACTGCGTTGTTGATAGTTATTTAGTTGCTCTCTTAATGATGTAATTGAATTCTGACGTGAATTGGTTCTTGAATTTGATCGCGATGATTGAAATACTCCTGTTACTTTATTGAAAATATTATGTCTTAAATCCTCTACTGGTTTCTGTTTCGGTGACATTGTAGGCGAAGTTCCTCCTGATGAAGCTCTGCAAGGACTTGGAATGTCCTCATTGATTGTAGAATTTATTGGTTCTGTGGTGCATATGCTGGTGGTTGCAGTAACATTAGTAGATTGCTTTAGAATAAACGAATTCCTTGAGTTGGATGGAGTAGTGTTCAAACTTGATGCAGCCGTGTTTGTTTCATTAGTGGTTGATGGCGAAACTATGGTAGATGAAACGTAATTCCTGATTCCATTCATGTTGTTGTCATGACTCTGATTATTGGCGGAGGTATTACCAGACGACCCAAAATTATCGTTGTGAGAACTATGCGTAGCAGCAGCACCCAAAGGAGGGGTCTTAATATGTGATGATGGAGGCACCATTTGAGGAGTGGGTGGTTGTTGCATTATCGAAGACGACATTTTTGGTGGTTGATGCTTTGTGTGTAGTGTTGCTGTTATTGGTTATTAAATGTGAATTCGTGATCATTAAGACAAAGCTTCCGTTTTTGTCCAAGATAGATTTATATAATTATATAGATAGTAATAGTAATAATTAATGCGGTGGGTGGTTTATACAATTATGTATGTATTTATGTCTGACTGTTCAGCTGAACTTGTAGGATTGACTAAATTATACTTAATTAACTAATTGGAAAAGTGTCTGGGTTATAGGAAACTTAAATGGTAGTTCTACTTCTTTTTAACTCACTTAAATTTATTACTTCACAATGTGGTTTTTGGCCCTTTTTTTTTATGTAAAGTTTTAACAACTCACTTGGACTGACAGACAAAAAAAATGTGTATTTGTAACTTTTTTTTCTTGATTGTCTGTCTATCGCTTCTATTTCCATTGTATTATTATAATTTTTGTTTTTTTTTGAATACCAATGTCTGTCCTATTATTTAAAATTTTTTAAGTTACTAATAATAGACAAAGGGAAAGAGGAGAGAATTTAGACTATTAAATGGCTATGCAAAGGATATGTGTAAAATTGTTATTAATTAACAAATATCAACGTCAATTTCGTCAACAGTCATCTTATGTCCAATTTTTTAGAGAGAAAATCTTCAAAATGAAATTCTATGGCAAATGTAATAAGGTAAAAATGTCGTCATGCATTTCAGCTAACATACGAATTTGATGACTAATTTTTTGTTTCTGTAGTTTATGGATCGAAACCTTTGATCTCATTTTTACTTTTGCAGTTTAATATTTTTTGGGAATGAAAAGTGTAAATTATGTCACACTTACAAATTGAAGTAGAACCTTCCATAAAATATTTTAAAACGTGACTTATGAAGTGGGACCTTTTTTATCACTATTTTTTTCGCCCCCTGCGAAGATTCGAAAGGAATCCATTTCCATCTACACAAACCAGACTACCACATTCCCAGTCCAATGTGTCATATTAGTAGATGTGTCAATTAGCAAGACCTGAAGGATAGCCGCACGAAACTTTGGTGGATTTATTATCTATAGTAAAGTTCTATTTTTTTGGCAGATTATAATTTGTAGTCTGGTTTTTAGGAAGATTGCTTAATTTTTTTTTTCTTTTTTTGGTTGACTCACTGATTACCAAATCGAGTTGACTGTCGTACGAACCTTTGCTTAGCAATCTAACTTTCTCTTGGCGCAACATTGATCTGATTAATCGCTTTGTTGAACTAGAGGTATTTGCTGATGATGGATACAAAATTATGCTCATAACCCTCCAATGCTTGAGCTAAAGCAATGTCGCAGGCATGTGAAAAGTTTGCTCTTTTTTTTGTGAAGAAATCAAACTAGTTTTTATTCTTTGGTTTTAATTGCATTCCATCGCAACTTTTTGCAACCAATTATATTAAAAGCCGAGTCAACATTCTTACTTGAAAATCATTCCACTGTTTGAGACAAAGAATCATGTTGTGCTAATTTAGATTCTAATAGTGTCATCTTTTACTTTTAGCCATATTTGCATCCTTGCTTTTCTCCGTTGTGTTTTTTTGGCAACATGTTCCCATCGATGTTTCTCGCTATAAAGCTTAATTCTACACAAAATCGAATTGGGGAATCAATTACCTCGGTAATTGTAATTGGATCCATGCAGTATTTGTATCTATGTTTGCATGCTTACTATGTTCTGGGTAAATAAAGAAGAAAGGCTGTATAACTACTTCTATAAGTTGTGTACACAATTACTATGAAAAATGCGAACTTGTCGCAGTTGTCAAGTGCTATAAATTTGTTGTTTGATCATCATCAATCATCATATCTTATTAATAATTATTATCATGAGCAAAAAAATTGTATTGCAGTCCATTTTGTGGAATAATTTGCAGTATGAATTATTGCAAAACTTTAAACCCAAAAGTTACCGCCAAGTCCAAAGCTTACATCACCAATCATCCAACTAATGAATCTCCAACCAAATAATATTATTCTAAAAGAGCTACTTCCTGAGGATTTTACTTCATCGGTAGATTCAGAAATTTCATTTGGAAGCAATATCTTAAGCTTATCACCAAGTTCACAATCAAATCTTGCTCAAACAAGAAACAAATCATTAGCTTTACAGCTTCGCGACAAATTTTTCCGAAATGATTATATGGGTATATTGTTTATGTTACCGACTCTTTTCCAAAGTAATTCTTTGTCGGGTTTGTCTAGACTCTTGATTGGATCCACTTTATTCAAACTAGGGAGAATTAAACCTGCTTTGAGAGAAGTCATGACAGCCATAGAAATTGAACCTAATGAATACCTCAAAAAAAATTATCTAGAAGTGTTAGCCCTGATGACATCGGACCTTGAGAGGAAAGAAGATGCGTTTGGGTGCTTAGGTGAGGTAATCGATTTAATGAAGAGAAATATTGTCACTCAAGAAGATTTCGTAAATTTGAAAGTAGACCTTTTATCGACAGAAGAAAAGCTTGAGATCAAGACGACAGTGAATAACGATCAAGCAATTCAATTATGGGAAGTTCCAGATTTAAATTTACAATTGTTGGAATTAGAGAGATGTAACAAGTTGTTTCCTGTAGATTCTTTTACAGGACAATGTCAAGTAATCTTTTCTAAACTTAATGAAGCACAGGTTACATTGACTGAATGGGAAATGAAACGAAAGAGCATGGACTTTAGTGATGAAGAAAGGCATCCATTAAATTTAATTCAAGAATCTATTTTGCTATTGGGTCCTTCAATAATATACAATATCCTCTTACAATTCGAATCGTCACTCCTTGTATATCTAGATTATGTCCAAAGTAAAGTCACCAATTCGGTTGCTCCTTTGAAAAGATCTTCAAGTTTTAAATTTGCAATGAATCACTTACGTACCAAGAAACATACACAAAATGACAACAAACAATTGCTTCAATGTATATTAATCAGAGCATTTCTTGCTATGTTGCATGGGGATTATATATCAGCATCCAATAAATTTCAAATGGTATTAAACAAACCCGATTCAATCTACTCTCAAAATGTACTCAGCAAGAATATCCAATTGTTACTAATCAAATGCAAATCTTATCTTGAAGAGAATAACAATAATAAAAGACATGTGGATAAGCTAGTTGAAGAACTAAAAAAGTTGTCAGTGAAATCGTTAACTCTCAGTGCAAGCAAAATATTTCTAACTATGGGAACACTAAACCAAACTCTCTCTGTTATTGATGGGTATCAAATAATCATTCATAAGATAACTAATCGAGAATGTATTCAAGCAGTGAAATTGCTGGAAAGGTATTCAGAAGAGGCATTAAAATCTTTTATTACTGGTGTGACTTCAATGTATGATGATGATCCATATATTCCTCCAACATATGACAGAATACTTTTTCTAATATTATTAAGTGGTGGAATTCACCTAAATACCTTTATGTTTTTCAGAAGTTTGAGGGATTACTTTACACTTAAGGCAGATTATCAATATATTGCAATTGAGCAAGAACCTAGTTTAGAAAAGTACGGTAATTTCATCGATATAGTTGAAAATCTTTCAGAATTATACGAATTCGGTCAAGTTGAATTAGAAGGTAATCCTGAATGTTGGGATGAATCGAAGATTATTAACAACCATGAATTTTTATTACCGGAGATATACCTTGGAGATCACGATCAATTATTTATGACCGACATAATATTCCATGCCAATAATAATACGGAATTCAATTGCGATGATTCATTAGAGCAAGTAGAAAGAGGTGGAGGTTATCATTTGACTTTTGTAAGGAACAATGAACACGATATTCCAACAAGCTTCTTTCAACAGCGAATAAAGCTTAGCCGAACCTTGATTACGTCATGGTACGATTCTTATTTGGAGAATCATAGTATAGTCCCAGATTTAATTCAAATTTTATACGAAAAGTATCTAGGAGATATTTGACGTTGTGGTTGGTGTTGTCGATATAATTCTTTCTTCTTCAAATATCCCTCCCACTTTACACTTTGTATAGATAAAAGTCTTTATAGAAAGCAACCAATAGAGCTAACACTTTGTAATAATCAACATAACTTTTTTACAAGGCAAAAAAACTACCAACCAACACCACATCACTCTGGTAAACATACCTAATCGATGACTTTAGTATGAATTATTCTATAAATGATAGAATTTCAACAAATGATAAGGAATTAGCAACTATAAAATACATTGGTCCTATACCAAACTGGGGTCCTTCTGTTATTGCATTTGGATTAGAATGGGATGATGCATTACGAGGTAAAAACAATGGTGACATCAACGATGTTCAATACTTCGAACCCAGAATTCCCAATTCTGGTTCCTTTGTCAAATCAAATAATAAGAAACTTATTCATCGCCGTGAATCTTTTATTTCTGTAATTCAACAAGAATATTTAAATGTAACGTACGAAAATCAACAAGTTAAAATTGGAAGTAAAGTATTTGAAGAATATGGATTATATCGACATAATTTGATCTTGGCCAAGTTGGAAAATCTAAAATCACTTACATTGGATTATAAATTGATTGATCGCGCTTACGATGATACAGAAGATTTTAAAGGTATGTTTAGAAGATTAGAGAATTTGGAGAGATTAGAGATTAGTTTTGATCTATTCAATGATGCCGAGGAAGTATGGAAGATTTTGCATAGGATACCCAGCCTTAGAGAACTTAATATTAATGGAAATAGGTTTTGTAAGTTTCCTGCTGGGGATGCAATACATGAGGGTCTTTTAAGCTTAAAAATGTGTAATACGTTGATTGAAATTGATGTATTGAATCAGTATATTTTACCAAAATTTCCAAATTTACAAGAACTTTGTATTGCTGATAACAATTATACAAATGATGATATTTCCAAGTTGAAAATTCCAAACAAGCTACAGAGTTTAGATATATCATACAATAATCTACGAATATTCCCGTGTATTAAACAAATTTGCAAGCTCAATGTATCACATAACAATATCTGTCAGCTTAATGGATCGGGTACCCTTCCGTACTTGAAGATACTTGATATACGGCACAATCAAATAGGTGACTGGGATAGTATTGATGACATGTCTGCCTCTATTCCTAATTTGGAATCATTACGAATCAATTACAACCCAATATTTCACGACATTTCAGTCGATGAAATGACAGTACAGTTGGTTGCCAGATTTTCATGTCAAGACTACAAACACCGTGTATCTGGAATGATTTATAAATTAAACGAAGAGTTATTAAACCAGGATGAGATTCAGAATTTTGAATTATATTTCATATCGAAAGTGCAAGCTGGAACGTATCATATAAGTAATCAATTAAGATGGCAATGTTTGCTAGATAGATATCAGCAACAAGACACGAAAATGGTTGAAGTTGAAGCCCCTAAACGTTGGGTTAAGTTGATCATTAACATACCAGGGAAGGCGGCACAAAGTAGGATATTTCTGAATTCAAATTCAATCTTAAGATTAAAGGGAGCACTTTCACAACTCTACTTGAATGATTTACTGATTGTTAATTTTGAAGTGCATTATTACATTAATCAACCTGGTTCACGTATTCAAGTCAAACAAGAATTAAATGATTATTTAACTACATTGGATATGTATTCCTTACATCAAAATCAAAATATTTATATCACATTCCTATAAGTACATTCCACTCTTAGAGCTTATATAGAATTTTATAATTTTTATTTATATTATTATTCGCTATGATTCCATAAACCATCACCCAAGTAGTGTAATAATTCTATACCGATCCCTTTGTTCTTACTCTTAATGTCATCAGTGCTCATTAACAATTTCCCAATAGCTAACGCATGTTCTTTACCTTCGGCGTAAACAGCAACGACTGTATCCTTTTCAATGTTTTCTTCTGGTAATTTAGCACCTGGACTGGTTAAACCAGGACACATAATATTAGCACCACTCAAAATGAACTTAATTGCTCCACGGTCAACTTGTACTCTTGGGAAGCATTCGGGGTATTTATGTATAGTCGTCAAAGTAGGGACTAAATCTTCATTGAAATGTTGAAACATGATTACATGATTGTCTACTGTATATAATTGAATCTTGTCCTCACATTTGATTAAAATGACTTGGGATTTCTTCGGTATGAGAATATCAATTGCTGGTTCAATGGAAGGGTATGAGGTAACAAAATTGGATTTGAGACCTCTTTGAACAGAGGATTTGATGTTGGAACGAGAGTGTATGTCTTCTTTGGTGAATTTCTTGAACATTGTGTGAAGAGTAGTAGTTGATGAAGTGTATTGGTCGGTTTGGTCAGTGGAATTTTTTTTCACTTTGGAGTTGACTGAGATGATTTCATGTGGGAACAAATAATACTGTAAGAGGTGTATAAATCATAACATACGAAAGAGTGTTAAATTACGTTACAATTCAATCTACAACTGCAATAGAGGTAGCGTTTATAGTTTTGACAATAATGTAAAGATTTATAATTACAATGCCACCATCCAGTCTTTTAAACCTTGGTGTCATCGCACTCAAATGAAATCTTTAAAAAATTACTATGGCCCCTTACTTGACATTTTATTATGATTACACATACACAAAATGCATACATGTTGAATATCAAGCATCCAGCTCAAGATCCAACTAAAGTAAAAGAAATTGGACCGAGCGAGGCACAAGGCATTGTATTCCGGTAAATATGGATATTCTATTAGTGATCTAATCCTTCACTTCTATGTTGCAATTTGGAATAGTCTCAAACTAACTTAAAAATGAAAGATTAATCAACCAATTTATCCCTAGATCATCGTCGTTCTCCAAAAAAAAGAGGAAATGCCTTCAAAGAAGTGCATTAACTGGAAAAGTCTTGACATAGACGATATGACCTTATATCTTCAAAGGATTGGAAGGATTATAGGATGGGTCCAAAAATTCCCTCAATACTCATAAGCACAAGACTTAGAATATCAAGGAGTTGTCAGGTTAAAGTTTTCAACCAGCAAAAACATGATCTCGGACGAATCCTCACTGATACACGTAATGCCCCTGCATAAAGATAGGGAAAGAAGAATAAAACATTCAAAAATAAAAAGGTTTGAAAACACAGTTGGTTAAATACACCAACAACCAAGAAAAAAAATTTTCAATCCACTTCCACCGGGTAACTTTTGTTAGTTTAAAGAATAACTCTAGAAAATGTCTACCCGATAGTAATTGGAATAGATGACCATGTCAATAAAACGAAATCATGCTTGTCACGTGTATTCAAGTATGACTAGAACCTTACAGGTATGTGCTTGGTCCTTTTGTCCGATGAAATCCTTCGTAAGATCAGTAGCCAAATCCAGATAATTATGAAGGTATTTTTGAGTACGGAAACTACAAAACAAATAAAGTTGGATGCTTTTCTACAAAACTTTCTTAAGGACAAGGCATACTGTTCATAAACCATCTATATATCCGAGCAAATCATAATTTCTACAAGTTATTATTGAGAAGTGAGGTCAGGTGTCTCCTTTCTTTCAACTCCGGAATTTGTAAACTTACGTGCATTTCTAGGTCTCTTTCTCTGAGAAATCCCAGGTAGAACGTTTGCTACGGGGATAGTAATCCCCAAAAGCTCCTCCTTCATTCAACCTTTAGCGTTTAGCGTTGGCATTAATACGATCCAATTTTCGTTTACCCTTAGCTTTAGCTCGTCAACTTCTGCATTTTCTGAAGTAATTCTGGACTCGCCGTTCGGATGTTGTGTAGCATATGCGCCACCATTTCTTCCAAGAATTGAAACCACATTCCGCGTAGCTTTATCTTTCCCCTCGTTGCATTTATGTTTCAGAGAGAAAAAGGGTGTCAGGAGTACTTTCTACTCAGTTTCCACTGGTTCGGGTGGTTTTGCAGTCACTTCCTGCCTCGTCAAACATTGCAGGGGGTCAAATGGCACAAGACCGGCTCTTGCCCACGATTTGTGATATTCTTGCGAGTGAACGAAGCATTGCGAGCCTCAGTATAAGTCTTGAGTATATCCTCCCTATCTAAGCTTTCGGTTTTGGCACCTCTAATTTGTTCTTCGGTACTGGATTGGAACTTATTTTTTAGTGATCCGAAAACCACTACATCCAAAGGTTGAGTAAGATGAGAGGAGCGTGGGGGCGAGAACAAAAGCACAACCTTGCTTTGAATGCATCGAATAAGGAATCTAGCTGTTGTATGAGACGTTTGGCCGTCTAATATGAGTAGTCTCCATTCGTTTGGATCTTCGGGCATTGTCTCCGGAATAAAAATTTTTACAATCCATTCCAAGGTCTTGTCGATCGACGTCCATCTATTCTTGCTATGCGAGTAGCCGAAATCAGGTACATCCTCTGGTTTAACACCATACCAGTTGCTCATGAAACATTTTCCTTTGAAAATAAATAGAGGGGTGAGTATTCTACCAACTGCTGAAATTGTCTCAATACAAGTGGACAATTCGGACTGCTTGAATCCCATTTGTTGGCAATCTTCCACTTTCAAAGGAACTACAACCTTTCTTCTTCCTCTTTTGGCATCCAAAACCTGTACCGCGGTTTCATCCATATTATATATATTAGCATCTTTGATTTCATACTTCTCGACAGTTGCACGATACAATTCAAACCAGTTTTCAAGAGCTTCCAAGCAGGAGCCTTCCGTTCTTTCTTTGGACATCTTACCAAGACCCTGTAAGCTTATTCTGTGTCGTGCCTTAAAATTGGACCACCAAGGCCACCCTAATTGTAGAAAATTTAATCTCAGTTGCAAAATGGCGGTAACAGTCTGTATAATTTGTTCATAGCCAAGGGCCCTGCCACACAAATATTCACTGGTGATCCAGTTTGCAAGTATCACTTCTTCGTCTTCCGTCAAGGCTTGTTGCTTGATATGACTTTCTCGAGCAGAAGGAATTCCATTGAGTCTACGATTCAATTTGTGGTAACTAACGGAGAATCTTGGGCAATATGCTTCTTGGGTCTAGGATCACCGTTTCGGATTGCTGAAACTGCCTTTTTAAGTCTAATTTCTTCCTGCTCTTCAAGCTGTTGATTCTTGCGACCCATTTCTTCCTTTTTCTTCATCTTTCTTAAGAGAGTGTGGATATAAATGTAAAAAAGAGGTATGCAATTTTCAAATTTACTCGAATTATTTGTTTATTTTTGGTTTACGTGCAGAGCGCGTGTTCATTACCCCAAAATCACTTGGTTTATAAATTCTTTAACAAGCAGCATAATCGTCAATTCATATATAATGTAAGATAACGTGCAAATAAATAATCATATAAAATATAATGTACAGTTGGTTGAGGTCATGTACATGAAGTGAATTCAACGCAATACAACGTAGTATGATATGCCAAAAGTTTTGATGTGGTTAAAGCGTTACACAATCATGTCGAATGAAATTAATCTACTACAATAAATGTGAGATCTATTTCATTTATCTGCTTGTCTTGAGTTATAGTCCTTTTTCTATCAATTGGCTTGGTGTTAAGTGAAGCCATTAAGTTCGTTGTCGTGATACCGTGAGGAAGTTTGCCATTTACAATGGAGTACTTTCCGGCTTGTTCATCTCTATGGATACTTGCACTTGGGTCATAAAAGTACATTTTTTCATCGGGATTAAGTGGCATATAGTAATTTGTATGAAGCTCCATAAGCTCTCCTTCAGTCAACAATCCGCTCTTTTCACTTAAATCAAATTGATATATGTCATCATTAATTGGTTTTGCTGATGGTGTTGGTAATGGTTTCTTCGGTTCGGTTTTTCTCAAATATTCCTCTAATCCGTCGTCCGAAAACTCAAAATCATTATCATCATCATCATCATCGATGGTTTCGATCTCGGGAACATCAGCTGCATTCTCATTGAGTGATTCTTCTGTCGAAATATCATTTGATGCCCCTGATTTCTCGTGCATCAGCACAGTGCGCTCAATTTCCAGAACAATTGCGTCAGACTTGGTTTTCTGTTTCTTCAATTTATCAATGATACCTTGCGGTCTTCGGCGCTTCACCCCGAGGGTCTTATTTGATTTTCCTGTTGAAAGTAACAGAGTTGGATTCATAGAAACTATCTGTGGGGTATCTCTCACAGGTGTGCTTGATTTAGGTGCTCGTTGCTCAGCACTAGGGGCAGTATTCCCATTTGATGGTGTTCGCCGTACCCCGAGAGTTTTCTTCCGAATTGTCAGAGTTTTATCCATGTGGATTGGAGTTGGTTCTCTAGTAGTTGCTGGAACTTCAAAATCGTCTTCACTACTAATCTCGATCGAGCAGTTTGAACTTGACCCAGCTTGCTCCAAGTTATCACTCCGCTTTTCTAGATTTGGATTGCCAAAATCACGAAAAACAGATGAGGATAAAGTATCATTGCTACTTCGTACATCGCTATTAGTTGAAGGTGCATTATTCACTTCTAAAACTAGATCGTTTCCTAATATATTAGAAGTTTCACATGCAGAGCCGCTTTCTTGTACCGCGTGCAGGGAGTTTGTAGAAGTATTCCGCTTAGCATCCATTTGTTTTATAATATCACTCATAAATAGTTCGCTGTCACTCTCAAAATCCAGCAGAAATCCATTTGAATTTTTGGCATTTTCTTTATTTCTCTCCTCAAGTGATTTTTCATCTCCAACTCTTCGTACCATGCTCGTGACGCTTCTGAATCCAGTTTCGACATTATCAGGCATAAAGAACTTCTTTGGGGCCTTTTTCATTTTGCTTTTCTTTTTGTTATTGCTCTTGCCACCAAGCATATATTGGGTAGCAATTCTTATAATCTCATCCTCGTCATCTTCTGTTTTTAATTCAATATTCTCTGGAGGAATTTCGATAAATTCTTTCACCACAGCAGGTTCATACTCTGTGGGAATGATACGATTTTGAGGTCGCAATGTGATTAAATCTCCTTTCATGATATGTTGTTGAATATATTCATAGCCTCCCATAGCTTTGTCAAACTTTGATTCTTCATTTCCGGAAAAGAGTAGTACAACTTTCCCGTCTCTTTTACGACCTGTTCTACCCATACGTTGGATATTCTTAATAGGAGATGCTGTTGAATCATAGCAAATGATCAAATCAACTTCACCAATATCTAACCCTTCTTCCCCAATGGAGGTTGCAACAAGAATATTATAGGTTCCCTCTTTGAATTTCTTGATGATTTCTTTCTGTAATTTTTGGTTCATCCCTTTTATCTGTGCATCTTCTGAACTTGTACGGGCAGAAACTCTCATAAACTCGTCATCATTGTCTTCCAGATTCGTTTCCTTTCTCCCCTTGCCTTGCTTTCCCTTGCCTTTTTCTTTACTCCTGGATTGTTTATCCTCAGTCTCGTCAAATCTCTCCCTCTCTTTCGATTGACCGATGAAGATATGAGGTTTCCTATCATCAGCAGCTTTTTCTATTGATTGTACAATCTCTAATGCAGACTCTCTAAATTCAGTAAATATTATGACTCTAGAAGTGGAATCCTTATTCTCGGCAAAGAATATCTCTAGTTCATCCATTAATGCATCTATCTTTGGATGACTATATCCTGAGTCTTCTAACATTTCTTTCAGTCGTTTCAACAATTGCTCAATCTGCTCAGAAAAATAGAAATCAGCAAAGGTTTTGCTTTTA
The DNA here is from genome assembly GCA_002105455.1 of Hemisphaericaspora xylofermentans. Lineage (NCBI taxonomy): Eukaryota > Fungi > Ascomycota > Pichiomycetes > Serinales > Debaryomycetaceae > Hemisphaericaspora > Hemisphaericaspora xylofermentans. The sequence continues at coordinate 95,550 of NDXA01000032.1, read as the reverse complement.
GTTTTCTTCTTATCCCATCTTGATTTAAATTCGGTATATTTCTCGTTAAAATAATTAAAGAATGATTTGATACCGTATATGTTTAAACGCCTATAGCATTGACCCACTATTCCCAACAAGTCAAGCATAGTGGAACTTGCGAATTTTTCTGCTGATTTCATACCTCTGTTGGCAAACATTTTCCTTTTTGCGTCCAAGCAAGCAAAATGATTGATTTTAGTTGGGTCGGTGACATATAAAACTCCTCGCGCATTTGCACTACTTAAAACGGGTGCTATTGCTTCAGCTATTAATTCAACGCATTCCTGGATATCGTAGGATGCATTGATTATTCGTCTTTCAACCCGCTTTCGCTTCATATATTTCACGATATCTATACTTTGTTCCGTTCTCACCTCCACCTTGGAGATGTCCAAATTATCTATAATATCTTGAACCCCCTCTACGTCACCAGCAGGAGTCGCTGTCAATGCAAGAATTCTGTATGAATCATTAAACCTCCTGAGAAATTTCACAACATTATTATATGAATAATTTCCTCTTGCTCTATGTGCTTCATCTATTACTAATAAAACAATTGATTTTGGATCTACCAATCCCGATGCAAGATCATTTTCAACCACTTGGGGAGTTGTGAAAAATACTTGCTTCGTATCCCAGATTTCAGCACGATTCTTACGTGTCTTATCTAATAAAATTGCAACTTTAGAACTCGGTATACCCGCTATTGAGCAACATGCCTTAATTTGTTGTGCAACAAGGGGACGCGTTGGAGCCATAAATATCATTTTGGATTGCGGAAACCATCGTAGAAAGTTCAACATCACTGTAGATGCAATGAATGTCTTACCTAACCCCGTGGGTAGGGCTACTAATAAATTATCGTAGAAAGCTCGTTGAACAATATTGAATTGATAATCTCTAACTTCAAAATTTGTGGGATAGATATATGTATGCAATTTTTGAAAATCCATGGGATGGTGTGTTGGTATGTTTACACGAGTTGGTAATGGTATTTCTTCGTATTGTTCTTGGTTGATATGGTTTGGGGCTATTGAACCGAGAAGTGTTCGTTGCGGAGGTGGATTGTTGGTGATCCTATTGGAATTTGTTGTAGTTGCATTTCCTTGAATTATTTCTTCAAGTTCCGGGTCATCTTCATCATCGTCAAAAGACCAACCTCCATCTTCATCGTCATCGTCTATGGGTATGACTGCCATTGCTTATGTTTGCTTTTCCTGTTTGAAGTTAAATTCAAAGATTAAAAAAAAGAACAGACGCGATTTAAATTTTCAGTGTTTGTTTTATTCACCAAAGTTAAATTGATTGATTGATTTCTTTTGGTTGTTTGTTGATTTCATTCATCGTAGTTGTTTATTCAAAGATCAACAATCAAATGATATGAGCTCATCTGAAAGAGAAGACCCATATCAAGTGTTTGCTAAAGGTGTTAAGAAACTTCAAGGTCCTTTGAAAGAGTTACTTAGAAATCACGATGAGTTGATGGTTCAAAATGTGAGAATAGTCAATAATCTTTCATCCATTTCAACTTTAACAGAAGAAATTGAATCAGCAGCGACCACATCAAAGAACTCATCAAGATAACCTAATAGATATAGAGTCTTTTCAAAACAAATTCAAAAAGGTGAAATTTTATAAATTATAGTGTTTATATTACTATACTATGTCTATATTACACACACATCATATAATTAATTAATGGTTACGATTTCCTAGTTAAGACCAAAATTATCATTCAATAATCCATCCAAGTCGAATTCCTTTGCCCATGCAGAAACAATAGTGGTTTGTTCCACCTTTGGAGGTTCCTTTTCACCTCTTAATGAACTCTTTGGTGCATCTGGGTCAAGTTCTTGTGCATCGGTTTTAGATGCCTTTGGTAAAGACCATCCAATAATTCTACCGTCTCTCCAATCATTCAACACAGACATAGCTGCCGATTCCATATTTGGAACACCACCTCTACCTAATCTACCTTTAGTTCTTGCAACATGAATTAAGAAATGTTTGGAGAATTCTTCTAAATCTGTTGAAGGTAAGGATGGTAATTGATAATATTGTTTTAAGCCATCTGCCATTTCATTGTCTTTGGAAAATTTCTTTAGTAACATTTGTACAGCAGGAATTGGGTCCATGATTTGCTTTGGAGGTATAGCTGATAATAAAGCCAATTTAGCCTGTTGTTGAGTCTTATTTAATTTCTTAGCATTCAAAATTTCATCTGGGAATACAATACCTGGAGAATCTAAAATCTGTAATTTACTGTCAATCTTAACTTGTCTCATAGATGTAGTAACACCAGCTTGGTTACCAACAGGGCAAGCTTTAGAACTGTTTCCGTGTCTATTAGTCAATGCGTTGATGATAGATGATTTACCAACATTAGGGTAACCAATGACACCAACAATAATGGCCCTCTTCAAGTTGGCTTTGGTAGCATAACTTTTCAATGCCTTTAATAAGGAATCAGCTGTCATCGTAGAAGTCAAGTTCTTATTAAATGAAGTAGAATTGCTGGCCCCTGGAGCAGCCTTTACAGGAACAGTTGGGAACGATGATTTCAAAAAGTCAAGCCATTGGTTCAATGCATGAGTTGGGATTAAATCAACTTTATTTAAAACTAAGATTAATCTCTTATCTGGGTTTCTGAGAACTTCTTGTTCGACTTTTCTAGATCTAGTAGCTTCTGGGTCTCTTGCATCCAAGACGTATAAGATAACATCAGAACGGTCGACAACATTTTTAAAGATCTTATCATATGCTTTACGTGATTTATCGGTTTCAGTGGCTTCTTCTTCAACATCACTGATTTCAATTTCGACATCCTCATCTGAGTCCACCATTGCATCTTCATCATCTTCGTCATCTTCGCCTTCGTATTCTCTAGCTGCTCGTTGGGCGGATTCCATTAATGCTGCTAATCCACCTTCTTCTTCGTCGTCATCTTCTTCCATGTCGTCATCTACGTTTTCACCTCTAGCTAAAGCAGCTTCTCTTTCTTGTTGCCTTTGAAGTCTTAATTGTTCCTTCCTTTCTTTTTCTAATCTTCTACTTTCTTCTAAATCAGCTATAATCTTATCTTTGTAAGGGAAACTTGCAGGTATTCCTGGATCTTTCTTATTTCTAGATTTCCAAGTTATGTCTTTCTTGGCCAACTTTCTATCCTTTCTTTTTTTAGCAGCAGCCTTTTTCTTAAGACCTTCTCTCATTCGAGTGGTCACTCTCTTAGATGTTGGCTTCTTTACTCTCATTCTGATATATGTTTCTAATTAATAATTTGCTCCGATGAGTTGACTATCAAACTAGTCAAAAACTCAAATCAAAAAAAAAAATTCAGAAATTTTTGAGAAGAGCTTCGCAAGCTCAAAAAAAATAAAAAATAAAAAAAAAATATTATATGGACAAAATGTCTGTCTTTCACGACATAAATCTACAACGACATTAGTCACTGGCTGCAAAATTAAACATATTATTGTTAAACAACACAACATCTACAGAGTTTAAATAAGATAACTTTTTCTAACTACCATAACCTTTGGGATTTAATCTTCAAAAGGATCGTTTTGTTTAGTTTCATCATTATTATTGTAATATTTGACCCCCAAATCGTCTTTATCTTTTTTGATTCTTGATGGAATCAGGTACCCAACCCCCGAAAATTCGTCCTTCGGATCCTTCTCATCATCACTACCATCACTTCCATCACTTCCATCACTACCGTCTTCTTTTGGTATACCGATTAGTTTATAACTTTTTATTTCGGATGTTGGGCCTTTTAGAATAGAGCTGACGACTCCTGGTGATTTGCCAGAATCAACTTTAATAGCTTTAAGAGGTTTTGTTAATGGTAATTGCAAATGAATGTTAGCCTTGTTTGGAATTTCTTCTTCTAAGTTAATTACTGATTGGTCTTTAATTATTTGAGCAAATTTTGGATCCTTGCTATCAACAGCTTCTACCATTTGATCAAGTATTTCTTCCAGTGTTTGAAGAAGCATTTGAGGATTGGGATTACTATCTAGTACCTCTTGAGATAACATTCTATTAAGAAGCTTTTGTTTGATTGTAGTTTTTAAATTGTCTTTAACTGCTGGTATCTTCCATAAGGCATAGTCTGCAATATCTTTTAAATCTTGCGGAGTGAAAACTATTTCTATTGAATCTTTGAAAGGAACAACAGGGGTGGAATAGACAAACAATAATAGTTGACAGAAAATAATTACCAGCAACATCGAGTAAGTCATTTTGGAATAGAGTTGTATAAGTTGAATAATGGTGATAAAGTGGCAATACTGTTAGATCTATATAGCAACAACCCACAAAAAAGTAAAAGCAAAAAAAAAATGTTAATTGCTACAAAATGGGTGCAAAAATTTTTAAAGTTCACATAACAGAAAAATAAAATATTGTTACAAGGTTTACGATTCAGATATACCGATCATATTTCTAATTCGATATGAAGATATTATAATTAGTATCAAATGTAAGAAAAAGTTGAATATTGGTTGCGTATCTTTTTTTATCTTTTGATACGGCAATAAGGGAAAATCTCCCAGATTGTTGTCCTTCCTTTCTTCATATAAATCTGAGAAAGTTGAATAAATGAAAAGATATGCGAACGATGATGGATCCCCATTTGCCACTAGATACTTTCTAGAAGCTTTGTTACCAATTCACTGTGTTCTTAACCTTTATAAATCTTTCCATATCCTATTTTCTGAGAGAACAATCATTTAGTGTTTTCACTCGTCTACCTATTAACATAATACGGCTGTCAACAAAATGCATATACTCCACGCCCCTACTGAGAAAAATTCATCGAACAACGATGGCCTTCTGGGACCAAACACTGTTTATAGCAGTAGTTTAGTTGCAATAAACAATAATAGTAGCGATAGTCTATTAACACAAAGCAGCGATAGTAACGTCAGCTCCCCCAAAGAAAATATCCACTTCCCTTCTATTCTCAATTCCCTTCCAGGTTTGAGTGCTACAAATTTCGAGAACAAGGAAGCCTTTCATATGAAGGAAATGTTAGTTGAACTATTGGCATGTATCCAAGAAGTCAGAACTAAACTAGGACCTATGAATAACTATTCCAGGGGAGTCTTTTTGGTACCGAATGATATCTTGGTAATTATTTTGAACCATTTAGACCAGATTGACACATTCCATTTATTGCTAACCCATAAGCATTTTCAACAAGCTTGCATTGGAAAATTGTACAGATCGCTCTTTGTTTATAAGGCGCCATGCACAGATGACAGAGCCATCGCCAGGGATTTTGTTACTTCATTCCACCGGAATACTACAGTTGTTAGTCTGGATGCTTTCCTTGATATGCTCTCCAAAACAGAGAGGGCGCCTGGTATAAGGCATATTGTTTTTCAAAACGATGATTTTGTTTCAATTACGCTTTTGAACTCTATTACCAGGAAAATCCCAGGTTGTTCAATTAGATTTCAGAGGGTTTTCCATGGCGACACAATTGAATGGCTAGCAAATCATCAGCCACGTACCAGCTCAAATGTTTACATAGTAGGCCCAAGGTTCGATGGACGATATTTCCCTGATGTTCAGGTTAAAGTCAATCATCTCGTTTTAGAAAGTCCTGACCGTTTTTGGGTTGAACAAGACTTGTTTAAGTTCAGAAATTTACGTCATTTAGCTATTCGAGATCCACCATCCTTTGTTTTGAACCAGAAGCTTAGCATAAAAGAATTAGACTTGGAGATTAATAACCGAACGTTAGCTCGGGATATACTTGAATGCTTCAATTTGGAAAAGGTTGAAAGATTTCGAATACTATGCAATCAAGAACTGTTCTCATCAACTATCACTGCCCTTGCTGGTAATTTCAAATCTCTTGTTGCAATTGAAATTGTTTTTCCGCAACCAAGGGAGTGGCCCTATTTTATTCAATCTTTAAGACGTGATTCACTAAGGGAAATCTATCGTACTCATGACCAAATAGTGGATAATGAAGCAATATTACAGCTTGGGTCATTGGATGCTATATATCATCATCAGAATTCCATAAAACTGTTAAGTTTTAACTCAATAAAGCTAGCGTCGTTTTCAATGGGAAAGGCGCCAGATACGCTATTCGCAAACATAAATTTGAATGTATTTCCGAAGTTAGAACACATAATTGCTTTAAGAAAAATTTCAAAAGTGGATAGAAGAGAACGTAGACCACGCTTGGTTCCTATGAAATATTAAATCCTCTGAATTATTTCGACCCCTCATCACGTAAAAAGTTATCCGGTTCACCTTTGGTGGGGTTTCTTAGAATAGATTTTAATAGTTTGTTTAGAACTGAGACCATTTTTGAAAGTTAGGTGACCATCTTTGCTTGACTCTCAAAGATCACCTTTGTTACTTGAATGTTACATGGACGTTTTTCTGTTTCTCATTCTTTAAAAGTGCTCGTTGATTTGATCCGTATAAAGACTTTATAGTGATCATAAAACTAAAATGTCAAAACTAAAACTAGGAATTTTGTTCTTCCAGAGAGGGGGGGGTCAAAATCTTAAGAAAAATGCTTTGCAAAGCTTGATTTGAGCAATTAATAAAAAAAGCTTTGATGATGACACTATGGGTAGTGAAAAGTCGCATTCTTCTTAGTTTATCTTTTAATCCGGGTGGTGTTGTTGAGAGGGTAAAAAGATCCTAGTGATACCCAATTCAAGATCCATAGAATGCAAGAAAAGGTGCTTTCATTCGCATCCCTTAAAACCAATGGAACCTGCCAATTGCAGCCCGGAGCACAAAGTAACTTAAACTTGATCATCAATTGGAAGTGCTCCAACCCCGCTCCTCTCGCCCTTTAACTATAAGTAACTTGCCTTACCCCTGATATCATGCTGCCTTGCATCACGAGCCTTTTCAGAAAGTCAAGAATATAGAAAAATGGAACTGGATAATTCTTCAGTTGAAACAGCAAATTCTGTCAATATTCCGTGTGCACAGCTCCAAATAGGTCCAAAGAGCAAGTTTTACTGGACAAGGAGATATTGCATGAACTTGGAAACATTAAGGTTGAATTGGTTAGTATAATCAATTTACTAAAACCAAAAGCTGTGGAGCGTTCAAAGGGTATGATTGATCTTCCTTTTGATCTTATGACCAAAGTTTTAAAGTATGTGAACCAATTTGATAAGATAAATTTATGTAAAACAAATAGAAACTTTGAATTTGTTTGCAAATCACTGTTGTTTGAATCTATATATGTTTATGATTCAAACGTCGCTAGAGAAAAGATTAAAATTCCCAAACAGTTTTATTCACCATTTTATATGAGGTATACTATTCTTGGTCATAATTCCTTCTTTAAAATGATTGGAGGGCATTATTGCAGAAATGAATTGATAAAAGAAATCATTTTCCTGCACGATAAGCTTATATCTATTCAGGGCCTCAATGCTATCGTAAAACAATTTGGTTGTATGATAAGGTTTGGCAATTGTGATCTCGCAGAAACAATCAACTGGCTATCCAATCATCAGACCTTGCCCAGGCTGGAATATCATATTCTGCTCAATGAAGAGACAGAACCTACCTGTTCAGATGTTGACAAAGTGCGGTATTTAAAGATACCGGTCAATGCAACCAGCGTGTGTATTGAACAGAACTTCCCTAGATTTGTAAATTTGAAGCTGGCTGAAATTGTAAATCCGCCATCTTTTGTTATCCAAACACCAATCAAATGTCTGGAATTGATATTGAATATTACCAACTCAACCTTGGTTCGTGATATACTAAATTGCTTTGAGGTACTGAAGATTAAGAAACTAAAGGTGTGTACGGATCAAACAACTTTCTATGATACGATACAGCCATTTTGTAGTCAATTCCGATGTCTTGAAGCTATACAGATTCCATTTAATTCGGTTGACAAATGGGTTAGTACTATCACCATGCTAAGACGAGATTCCCTCGAGGAGATTTACTTAGGAGCTTCTGAGACTGATTTGAAATCAAGATCTACCCAACAAGTTTACAATGGCTCAACAGGGAGAAATGAAACCAAAACAGTTTATGGACCCAAATCATTTGACAAAGTCTTGCCTGGCCTAAACCACCATCAAAATTCTTTACGTATGATAAGTGACACAGAAATGACAAATGAAGCTTTCAGTGGTTCATTGAATAAATGCGATTTGCCAACGCTTGACGTGACTTTGTTTCCTAACTTGCGATACGTAGTCAGTGACAGAAAGGCAATTGAAATCAACCCTTATAGGAGGGATCGCAATGCTGTTCCCATGGAATTTTATTGAAAAATCCTGTCACCCTTCTTCTGGAGTATAGGGTGTATTGTCTTTTCAAAGTCAAGAATCGAGATCTTATATCAGCAGAACCAAATTCTGTATCTGAACTGTTCTTTATAACGTTTTTTAATAAATACAAGAAGATGATTAGTCTATGTATTAAATGACACTATGAAATGTTGGCGTTACCGGTCTGTTTAAGCTTGTAGATAAAAAACTCATTTTCCTATGTCTGCATTTCTTCACAAGAAGATTCCCTCTCTTCTCTTCGCTGGAGTTATCATGTTTTAATAATCAAGTTTCAAGTATTGGTCTAATGTGATGTTGTTTAGATTTGGTTGTCTCATATCTTGATAATTGACTTCTTAACGCATAAGGTAAAAACTTTGAAAGAAAAAGGGGAATCAACTTGGGCGATACGCTTCGGCATCTTAATTTAGAGTGCTTGAAGTTCCTTTATTCAAAAAAAAAGTCTGGAAAGATCATAGGTCCATTCTTGTATAATCCTCTAATACAAACCACATGGACAAGGCCATGAGTTCCGTTTTTTTGGCAACGAACCCTGTCGATATAATGAATCGGAAAATTTCAAAGCAACCTTCATTTTCAAAACAGCTAATATCTTGGGTACGTTCTTCTTTTGGAGCCTGAAGCTGTTGAAAGTGTCACCTCCCATATTGGGAAAGAATGTCTGTCTTCTTGCGAAGATATCGAAATTCTGAATCGAAGGTTACTCGAAAATTGAAAGAATGAGTTCATGCATAATTTAGCCTTTAAGCCTTGCATATTCCGATGGTATAGAACTAAGGATTCTGCATTTATGGGGTGTAGTCAACATTTGGGCTTCATTCCATGAAGTTCAAGTGATGTTGAAACACCCCACTAATTTATCCTCAACTGCCAATGTATTTCACTCATGTTAGATATAGTATACGGCTTTAGCATGCTGTTGTTCAATATCACAAATTCCACAGATAACCCCTAAGAAGATTTTAGTCGCAAATCTGAAGTAATTCCCTATACTTTCCTTTTCTCTATGTAAACATGATTTATTAGTTTCCTAAGTTTGCGGTCTTGATCTCATACGATTGCTATTAGCCCCTTTTAATTCCATTTCCTTACATCATGTCAATGTAGAAGTATCAGCAAGACGCGTCTTTTTAGTATATGTGTGAAGTCTGAAATACAATTATGTCAAAAAGTACATACTGTTCTGAAACCCAGTGTACAGAAAAAAATGCCTATCAACGTGGTTAACATTCTTAGGAAGAATTTCTATAAATTTTCTGACAATACAACAAGACATAATTTAAGGATTTTTCAATTCACGGGTATATTCCGTGTAAGAAGTGTATGGCGAGTTTTGTATGTCAAGAGCATATAGGCATCGGCAAGGGTACTTTGCGAAAGGAGGCTTTATAAGACCGTAAACGCAACATTCCCCCAAAAAAATACATAAAAATAAAGCGGAATCTGACTGCCATAATCGGTATCATGCTAACCTTGTTAGGGTAATTAGGTATACCATTCTAGAAGATGTGACATGACGATATTTTAGTATGGCTTAAAACAATAGGGAAAAAAACGTTAAACTGATGGTTATAGTTAATAGCCATCAGGAAAGTTGACCTGTCAATAATCTTAATCAACCTGAATAATAACACATCTTGCATTGAGAAATAGAAGATGCAAGATCCATCACCTGTTAGGAGATGATATATATCAAAGCCTTTTATTACTAAGAAGTTACTTGTAATAATTCAAGTTGATTTATTGGATCAAGTAGTTTAAAATTGTAGTTGTAACATTAAATTATATTTTGGGGGGAAATTAAGTTGTAGTATTAAGATCGATCGATCCCATCTTGATTTTCTATTAAGAGGTGGAACATAAAAAATTTTCGAATAATTCAAATCTAAAAAAATAATAAAGATTTGCAATTTTAAAAATAGAAATAAAATTAAAAAATTAAATTTTTTTCCTTCAATTAAACACAAAGAAAGAAATAATGGAAAAAAAGAATTAAAAATAAAATTAAAATAAAAAAGTTGAGGGAAAAAAATGAAAATTAAATAAAAAATTTAAAAATTTAGGGGGAGAGATTTTTTATTGTTGATTAAATTAAAAAAAAAAATCAAATTCAATTCAAAGTGATTGATATTAGGTTCCACCAACTCACTCACTCAATTGTTATCCTAATATTGCTATTTTTATATTGTTCTTTTTGTTATAAGCTGGTTTAGTTTTATAGAAGCTTGTCATCCTTTTTTTTTCCTTTCCTTTGAGTGGACATCATCAGCATCAACTTAACTAAGGAACTCATATCCCTTTTTCTACATTCGTTTACTTTTAATAATTTTTAATAAAATATCAACGCACACACTTCTACTACTACTACCACTACCACCACCAACCCCAACACATTGATCCTTCACGTAATTTAATAATTGTTTGCTATTATTACAAGTGGGAAATATCTTTACAGTACGAACTATCTTTCCGCTTATCCAAGCAATCTTCTGTTGTTCCTGTTACTACCGCTGCGGTCACCGTTATTGCTAGAGTCTCGGATCTCCTCGAAGATTTTCAAGTTTAAAAGCAATTAATAAAGCTTAGATCTCACAAATCGTTATAACACACTCACTAAACTTTAATATATAGTTCCAACCACATTCGCTTCTTCCCGTTACGGAAACACATTTTAAATTTTGTCATGGGAGATTCACAAGGATTGACAGTTGGTTTAGCTGTTGGAATACCTTCATTCGTTATTATTACTTTTGTTGCTATATTCTGGTATAGAAATCAACGAAAACAACTAAAAGAAGACTTAGATCATAACAATATAGACTTGGAGTTACAAGATGATCAATCATTTACACAATTTCACGAGGCATTACATCGACAACAAGATTTAAACGACAAGACCGACAAATCGAGTAGTTTCATGCAATTTGAAAGACTCCTTGGAACAGACTCATCCAATGGATCTTCTTCAGGTGAGCAACAATCTTCATCTCCATACCAACAACAACCGTCGCAGTATGACAAAAATAATTTCGTCAGAAGTTCGAGGTTAACCCAAACACATGGTCCATCGGCATACGACTTTTACGATACCTTTATCCCAGTGCTCCCGCAATCAGGAAATGTTCCTTCTTCAGGAGCACCATCTGCTCGCTCGTCTACTGCTGATCTTACAAATTTTACGGAAATACAAAATGACACAACCTCGGTATTCCTGACACATCATCCATCACCAATGAAACCAGCATATACATCAAATGATCCACAAGCATCACCAAATACCGGATCGGGAATAGACTCTCTGGCTGCTGGTGCAGATTTGGAAAGTTTGGCCAAACAATTACATGGACCTCAATTCTTTGAGAAATTGCCTAGTAAAGCAACTAAAGTTCAATTGAAATCTAGATATTCCACTATCAATAATTCAAGTACCGATTTGGTCAATAATTATTTGGTTAGTCAAACTCACGCAATTAATGACCATTTTACATATCAAGCTCCTCCAGTAGAAGATGTGACTAATAATGATATCCCACAAGAGAAGAAGAATAAATCAGAAAATTGAGAATTTACTAATCTGTACTAATGTAGAATTTTTTAATAATTTATTGTATTATGTTTAGGTATGAAATAAACTTGGGTTTAAAGGGAAGTTCGCTTAACATTGTAATTGAAGGGGCTGTAAATTCGTTACATTCTTTATTATCTCCCCACAATATTTGGTGGACTTCTCTTGAGGTAATCCACCACGACGTATAACACACATATCAACGTGCCTCCCAAAGCATTACTCACTTTCAACGTATATCTCTCCGATTCCTCAATTGATCTTCCGTTAGTAGAAACCAAAAACCCTTCTATTTTTTTGGTGCGAAACTTTCAATTTGCCTCCACCTCCTTCCCTCTCCATCTTGTCTCCCTCCACACTTCAAACAAATGTTTCGGAATGCCTCAAGTAGATTCTTCTTCAATCCAATTAGAAGAACATATGCCACATATAAACGATTCGGTAATGAATCATCTCTGCGTTTTTCAACGTCATACCTCAATGTCCTAAAAAGCCGGAAAACAATCTATGTTGGTGCAGGTCTAGTTACATTCTACTTGTACAACCAACAAGAAGCCCCATTCACTCATAGACGTCGGTTCCTTTGGGTTCCTTATTGGCTTGAACGAAAGATTGGGGATTATTCATATCAACAAATCCTTCATCAGTATCATTCTAAAATTGTCCCACACAACCATCCACTATATTCTCAAATATCCAATATCATGAACAAACTCCTCTCCGTTGCCCTAAGTACTGCTGTGCAAGACCTGGATCATAAACAACACCTCCAAAATCTTGATTGGGAAATCAATATCATCTCTGCCGATGACTCGATGCCTCCCAATGCCTTTATATTGCCCAATGGAAAAATATTCATCTTTAGTTCAATCATCCCGATATGTCAAGATGATCAGGGATTGGCTACAGTATTAGCACATGAATTGTCACATCAATTGGCCCAGCATTCACTGGAACAATTATCTGCTCAACCGTTTTATATTATCCTCTCCACATTGTTGTATAGTATGACTGGTATTTCCTGGTTTAATGATCTTCTCATTTCAGGATTATTAACTATGCCCGCTTCGCGAGAGATGGAATCGGAAGCTGATAGGATTGGGTGTGAGTTGATGGCAAGAGCCTGCTTCAGACCGGAAATGGCAGTTGGCTTTTGGGAGAGAATAAGTGATGCCGAAAAGGGTTTTGGTGGCATGAGGATGCGAGGAGGGATATCTGATATTTTCTCAACTCATCCAGCCACGAATAAGAGAATTCACGATATAAAGATGTGGCTACCTGATTTAAGAACTATTAGAGAAAGTTCTGGGTGTCATGATTATAGAAGTTTTGAGACTTTTGCTAATAATTTCTTTGGCCGTAGAGTGGTATGAAACTAATTGTAAATAGAGAAACTAGTTGTATAAATTATAAATATGTACATGCTTTACTGTTCTAGTTTGACTTTTTGATGAAGTTTATTTACATGAAGTCCTTTTCCTGGTAATTCGGAAAAGTATACAGATTTAGTTTTAAGCCAACCCAAAGGGATGATCTCAATTCCAATTTTATAATCCTCAAGTTCATTTTCATTTGGGATTTGTAGCAAATACACGGAAATAACGCCTAATCTCTTTCTTGACTCTACATCACCTCTCGAATAAAATGGAATCGTCAATTTCATAAAACGCGTCATATCTACCCCTTCCACGTTCTCCACTTTTGCTTGACTAGTCATCCACGTCTCAACCTCATTGTCAGAGATATTAATCGAAAACTGATCATTCTCATCCATAAACAATCCAACAACTTCATTTTTGCTGTTGTCACGAGCGATGTATTCAATTATCCGCTCTTCCACGACATCAACAATTTGTCGTTTCATACAATCAAACTCGTTCTCTATCCCATTCATTACATTTTCAACCTTGGTTTCGTCATATTTCTCAAACCTAACTATAGAATCTTGATTCAGTAGATCGGTGGGATTGATTTTGGCAACATTGGAGGTATATTGCCAATGTTTGAATTTCTTGAATGCAAAATACCCCCCAATTAGGAGTGGCGGACCATATATGACGACTGTGTTTGGGTGGATATGGGAGATTGGCCACGCTGAAAGACCAATAGTTGCGAGGTATTTGAACTGGGTGGGTATAAAGTTGTGCCAGATTATTTCAGGGTAGGTTTTGTTGGCAATATATGATGCACGAGGAGGGGGTGGGGGACGAGCGAAAAGGTTACGATGAAGGAGAAGTTGAGGACTTCTTCGTGGGATTGAGCTAATCGTTGTTCGTATCATATTTGATTGGGAACTCCTTTAACTCTTTATCATCAGATCGGGAATCTGATTCTGAACATATCCAGCACTTCGAAAAAAATTACTCTCCACGAACCTTCCATCGCCATCTCACTCTCTTCTACAAAACCATTCCTCCATTACCATAATCATGGCACGAGCAGAGATCGGAACAGCTAAATATCAATCCAAGAAACTAAAAGCTGCAGGCCTTCAAAAATTAAAATATTATTGTCAACTATGTCAAAAACAATGTCGTGATTCCAACGGATTTAAAAACCATCTAAACTCTCCCTCACATCTCGGCCGTATCTCGAATCTAGAAACTTCCGGTGAGGCACGGTCTTTAGTTGACGAATATTCGACTACATTCCAATCCGATTTCTTGAGATTATTGAAAGTGAATCATGGAACTAAGAAGATAAATGCCAATAAATTCTATCAAGAATATATTTTGAATGATAAAGATCATGTCCATATGAATTCTACCCGATGGGGCAATCTAACTTCGTTTATCAAGCATTTGGGTCAGAATGGATTGGTAAAAGTAGAGAATGCAGGAGGTGTCGATGATAGTGAGTTTAATTTGGAAATTAGATTGGTGGATTCCAGCAATGTGGGGCAGAATAATGGGGAGGATAGAGAGAAGGAAATACAGGCTGAAGAAGATTTATCGATGAAGTTATTGAGCAGGCAAATTAAGCAAGGACGGCAGGAGGTATCAAAGGAAGCTTCACCTCCTCCAAAAGAAATTAAACTATCTACTGGTCCTGTTAAACTCAATTTAAAAAAGAACGTAAAGAAACCGATCAAGAAAATACGATCAGCATTCGATAGTGATCAAGAGGAATAAGAAATTCATTGAATTAAGAAATATTCACAGTTCTATATTTTATACACGTTCATAACATAATACATAAACATCCAGTGAAGTCAACTCGTCATAAGGAGGATTCAAGCTTCCATTAGGAACGTTAGACTTTACATTCTCATCATCAAACAAACACCAAAATGGTTGTATAAGATTATCTAACCCATTAGATCCCTTTTGTTTAGGAACCATAGATTTATTGACTAAGGCAGTATAATGTCCACTTTTCAAATTTCCGAAATGGTTAACTATCCCTGACAACTTATACATAATCTCATGACCAGCATTATTGAATTTCAAGGTAAGGGGATATTTTATTAATGTATCCAATTTATCTGTTAAGTTATACATTGAAAATCTTGCCAAATGAATCATCAACACTTGCGGCAATTTAATAAAGGTCAAGCTCTTGGTAGATATGGTTGTTGAATGCGGTTTCGTAGTATTACCATTGCTATTCGTCTTTGATGAATTCTTTGAACTCTTAGCCGGCTTATTCTTCTTTCCTCCAAGTCTAAAGATCCCTGATTTCTTGGTTGTAAATACTGGATGATTATCCAACATATGTCCTTCCATTGGATCAGCTTCCCCGTGACATTTAGGACAATGCCAGGCATTTTCTCCTGATAGTACTTCATCTTGAGTGTAATAACCTAAGCAATCAACCAAATTAACCACATTATGAGCATTTCGACTACGGGGAATAGGTAATGAAAGAATGCTAAATGAGGAATAACTAATGGATTCATATCCACATTTATTACATGCTAATTTATTCTGCAAATGACCCTGGAATAAATCATGTATTGGTGACGTTCCCTCGTGCTGAATTAATGAATTACACCATTTTAAATATTCGTTTCTATCTTTGACATTGATATTAATCTTCCATTTTCGTATATAATCTTCCAACTCATATTGCGTATGTTGTTTATCACTTAATTCATCATGTAATCTTTCCAACAAGAAAAGTAAATATTCTTGTGCATCTTGCTGTTCATGAGGAATATTGAAATCGGGTTTGATTAATGAATTAACCCTAATGAATTTCGTTGGCGAAATAGATAAACTCCCATTTTGTTGAAATGTACGTAATAACCCATTAATGGCTTCTGCTAATAATACAGAATCCTTTTTATGTGAATCGGGATGAGATAAAACACGTAAATACTTCTCCTCCTTGATATACTTCTGATATCCCTTTATGAAAATACCTTTAAACATATGGATTCCAAACAAGAGTTGTACAGTGGAGTTGACATAACATGATGATCCAAAATTTCTCATCCCACATACTGCAAATTCTTTGAGCATGTTAACTCGTTGCATCTTGAGTTGTTCATGCTGTGGTATCACATATGGTTGTTGTTGTAATAGGGTTGGTGAAGGTCCTTGTTGTGGTATCCTCATGTGTTGTTGGTATGGATTGTTGCTGTAATGATATTCACCCATTTGTGGTTGTGTATATGCGTGTGGGGTATGCATTCCGCTATGAGGGGGACTAGTCGAATATGCAAATGGCTGCAAATTATTATCGTAGCGCATGTTATTTTCAGGGTATTGACCGTATTGGGTCTGTGTGTGTTGAAGTGGGCCATAGAATCCGTTTGGATTTGGAGAAGCTCCATTTCTAAGATGAGAAGATGGAATCTGCTGCTGTGTTGCCAGATGATGAATAAATCCTCCTTCTGGAGTTTCTGCTCTTGATCTGGAATAGAACGGATTATTACTCACTTCAGGGGGACCATCGTCAGCTACGGATAATAGAGGGTCAGTTTTAGGGTATGGTAAATTGTTTTGACTTTTTGATAAACCCAGATATGCCAAAGATGGTGATAAGAATGCAGAATTATGTTGCGGAGGAGGTGGAGGTGGAGGTGATGATACCGGGGGTGGAGGAGGTGGGGGCTTTGTATATTTATGCGAATGTACAGCGTCTGCAGATTTTGAGTAAGACTTTTCTAATAGGATTGGAGGAATCTCAGTTGGTACTGGAGGATGTAATTGTGCTGGTGAAGAAGAAGGTTCCTTTCGTTTTAGTTTATCGTTTACCGTTGTCGCCTTTATCGAAGGAAACCTCATCTTGAAAGCATCGAAAGAATCTTCAGTTGAAAGATTACTCTTTACACTTATTCTATCTCCAGATGCTACATCTTCAATGCTAAGATCGCTGACATTAAGCTTATCCTTTTCCTTTAAATAAGTAATATAGTCATTTAACCACCTGTACAAATCGTCAATATTGAAACTCGACAATTTTTTCTCCATCAAATATCCTTTAATATAATCTCGCAATTGATCCGAACTTAGGGAATACGTTCCATTGTTGAAATAATCATGAGTGTTATAAAATGCAAAAATGTTTAAATAAATTATGAAATCTTGTTCATTAGTTTCAATAAATGAATCAAATCCTTTAAAATGCATCATTATGAAACTATTAACAAAATAATTAAATATTAAGTATCCTTTGGTATAAGTCTTTAGTCCATGTAAATGATCTTTAGCATTTGGTGACAACAATAATGTACTTGATTTTTCGTACAATAACTCACAATAATCAATCAAATCAAATAATGATTTCGTATGCATTGATGTATCCAATTGCAAATGTCTAAATTCATAATTTATAAGCTTGATATAATAATATTTAACATCTGCAGCTGAAGTACTGGAGGTCATTGAAGATTGCTTCAGTTTCGTGTCCTCTGATTCACTTTGAGATTGTATGTATGAATCGGACCTTCCTGGAGAAGGTGGTAATGGTTTATAATTATTCTCAGATATTTCAATTATGGATGATGAAGTGGATGAAATTGGTTCTGGTGGAGGTTGAAGTCGTGGTACTGCAACCCCAGGTGGAGGTATAGGTGGTGGTGATTCAGAAGGAGGCGGTAGTCTTGGTGCTGAAGGCAATGCATACTCCTTATATTCTCCATCTAAGGTTACGTAGGAATGTCGGCTCATTAGTAAAAAGTCTATCAGCTAAAATATGCAAAAATTGAAGTAGGTAAATCAAATGGTATTGAAGGGTATGTCAATTAATTATACAGCAGGGAATTAAATTCCAGGAAAAGGGTGTGTGGTTGATTGATTGTATGGTGAGTGATTGCTTGTGGGTGTGTGTGCTTGCGTGAGTGTGGGTGGGTATATTTGTTAAAGTTACTGATTGATACACGTTGATCTCTTGTTGTAATGTATTGTTGAATGATGATAATTATAGATCAATAAAGTCAATGACTTAGTAATTACTTCTATTACTGAACCTACGTAATTAAGCTTTAGGTTGTATCTTGTTGTCCTACAAAAGAAAAAAGATTCGGAAGTGGAGATTCTCTTGTCTTTATTTCATCGACTGACTGAGTGACCTTTACTTGACAAGCTGCCTTATGTGATGTCACTATGAAATTATCGTTCAAATGATTTCATTAATTCACTTACTAAATTAAGGTAACGATATAAGTACCTGGTGAACAAATTCTTGTAGGTAAAGATGCCGAAAAATGAAACAAAAATAGATCAGTTATTAAATTTATCCGTAGTAAAATGGCTGTGGTATTTTAAAGCAGATTTTGCAGCAGGCTGAGCCATTGAAAATCAATTTTGTAAATTATGTCAAGCATTTGTGCAATACAAGGCTATATGGAATCCTTTAACTTCTCTGTTGTGATCACACGATATCAAGACCATTTAAAAGAGAATACTTTGTAGGTAGAAAAGGTATTCGTATACGTTTCAACTTCGTTCTTTTAGGTTTTCTAGAAATCACATTTATTATTAGAGCGGTTTTCTTGATCTGGAACCATAAAATGGTTGTAATTTTTTCTGTCGATTAAATGGCTCGAAATGGACCTAAAAAGAACATCCATCTTATAGACATTAATAGAATTATAACTTTAGAATAGTACCATAATAAATTCGAAACTATAATCCATCCAACATCGGTGTTTCATATATACATAAAACTTCATATCTATAAAACCGCTATTTAACACTTTCTACGCATCTTAAAATCAGCAACCAAAGGCCTATGGTCACTCATATAAGACCCATCAAATTTAGAATGTAACATTCCCCATTTCTCTAACCTTAAATCTATCTTGTTTGCTGCCGAATTTGGATTCAACGTATCACAAGTTGTCTTTGCATCAATTTTGGCTGCATATTTTGGTGCAAAGATATAATCAATTGTTTTCCCACCTTCAATCAACACCTCTCCTTCAAATCCAGTATATGATGATTTCAGATGTCCGTATCTGTTAAATGGAGTGGTTAATTTTGACAGATCGGTCATATGCTGTTTCATATACTTGTATGCATCATGTTTTGGTTCCGAGTTGAAATCCCCACATACGAATGCTGGCCAATCGTTCAATTCGGAAATACGTTGAAAGATCAAGTTAGCTGCACCAACTTGTGAATTGAATCCAATATGATCAAGATGAGTATTGTATACATTAATATAGTTATTGGTATCGCGATGTCTCAATGTGACGTACGATACTATACGTAAATATGTTGCATCCCATCCTTCGAGTGACATACGAGGATTCTTTTCGTTTAACCACATTGTATCACTGTAGATTAATTCCCATTCTGATGGGCGGTAAATTATAGGCACGAATTCTCCTATTTCATCCCCATCTATCCTACCTACTCCGTAATATGCCCATTCATTTTCATTAATTCGATTTAATTCTTTAAGTATATCCAACATTTGATATTTATATACTTCTTGTAATGTAATAATTGTATTCTGGTGAGAATTAAAAATTATTGATGCAGAAATAGAACGCATTCGAGTTTTCCATTCATTTTCACCAGCAACCAAAATATGATTCCCTCCGTTTTTGACATTATGCGAATATATTCTAAACTTTAAAGGTTCAATAGGAACTTTGCCGAATTCCAGAGGTATACTATTTGGATATGGAGCTTCGTCAATTAAGATTGGTTTCATATGTAATTGTTTATTTGTAGGGACACCTAATAACTTATTGTCATTACCATGATTATCATAATCTAAAATATCGTCTGCAATATCCTTTTCTGAAGGTGTCATTTCTTTAATATTTCCAAGGAATTTATTGGGATTTTCAGGATCCCATACTTCTTCACTTTCATCAATGGCATCAACGTCGAATAAACCGAATTCATCATCATGATCCTCGATCGCATTGCTAATATCTTCCTTTTGCTTAGTGTTCTTCAGTTTTGCTTTTGGGTGTGGCAAGGCTGATTCTGTTGTTAATACTTCATCCCAATTTTCATCGGTGTCATTCCCAGCATGCTCTTGTGGAATCTTTTGGCTCTTACCTCCACTCTTTTCCTTTTCTTTGTCATTCTTTTGGGGAGCTTTCCTTCTAGGTTCATCATCCGAAGTTTTCTTATTAGCAGTGTCATGTTTGTTGGTCTTGGTGTCATCTTTGTTTTTTGAAGAACCTGTTGCCACTTTATTTTTATCTAACCAATCTAATTTAAAGTCGGATAGTATGTCTAGATCAGATCCTGCTGATGTTTTCTTCACATAGTTAAGAAAGAATAAAATTAACAGTAGTAATATTAAAGTCAAAATTATTAAACGTGTGTTGTTTCTGGTATGATGCAGTCTTGACATGATTTAAATATAGATATGTGACTGGATGACTAAAGTAAATGCAAATTAACAGTAGTAGGTCTACTAGTTAATGTTGTTCTTTTTGTAGTAGCTGTTTGCTTTGTTAGCAATCTAGTAAAGTTCTAAATTGGGTGTTGTGTAATTTGTGTTTCAAATGGAATGAAATGAAATGAAATTTGTAAAGGAGGGAAGAAATGGAAAAGCTTAAATCAATAATTAATTTTATTAAGAGAAGATGCCAACAAAATACTTGACGTTTTTTCTTCTTCCTTTCTAACAACTGAAATAACGCCAACCAATTTTTTTTTTGGTTGCAAATTCACTTTGATTCTTCTTTATATCAATTATAGACACCATATTAACATATTGAATACTGGGGTAGCTGAAACCCATATTAAGGTGGTCTATTTGAATTGTTAATGAGAGGACACATTGATTTGTTGTTGCATTTCTCATATATCATCCGGTCGTCAACTCTAGTTATTTTTGCATTTTTGTGCATCTTGCATAGCAACGACTGAACTGATTCTTTATTATTGAACTCAGCCTTTCATCCCTTTTAGAATTACAATATTAGTTCACCAGAGGATTCTGCAAACCTGGTTCTGATACACAAGATATTTCTTGTTACAACTAAAAGCACTAGACCCCACTTCTCACACTAGCTTCTCATTAACAAACCATAATTGAACTCTATTTTGAGATACAAAGATATAAACTAATTGTAGCTAAGTCTATTTTATGAAAAAGGATCGGAGTAGAACCTTGTATAGAAAGTTTTTATTCTCTGAATTTTCTCAAAAAAATTGCAAAATGTTTCCAAATTTTTTTGATCTGGTAAAACAGGTTCAACCACCTCTACTCATTCTCCAACGCAAATTTATAGACTTTCTAAATACCCAAACCTATATTAAGGATAGGAATAGGACGCATCTATTGAATTATTCAACAAAATAACAATTATCACGTGATATAAAATTAGACAGATGTAAGATTTCCCAAAATTACAGAACATAAAATGGTTGTATAGTGTAGTGGTTATCACTTTCGGTTTTGATCCGAACAACCCCGGTTCGAATCCGGGTACGACCTTTTTTTACTTTAATAGGTTTTTAGAAACTCATTTAAATTTTTCATTCTAGAGTTCTCATGATGAGTGCGGAAAATTTTTTTTTTAGGGAATTAAATTCAAAAGGTCTAAATCCATTAATAAATGTTAATCCTTTTTATTCATTGTATTATTAAATACTTAACTACTAATCATAATGTCAGCAGTCATTGGTATAACTTTCGGTAATACTTCTTCTTCTATTGCCGTCGCTTCTCAAGATGGTAAGGTTGATGTCATTGCCAACCCCGATGGTGATCGTTTCATCCCATCTGCTTTATCTTATGTTGGATCTGATGAATATCATGGTACTCAAGCTGAAGCCAGATTAATAAGAAACCCAGAAAACACAATTATAAATTTTAGAGATTTCATTGGTAAACAATTTGATGATGTCGATGTCAATGATTCTCATCAGGTTGGTGCCAAAGCCATCAAAGCTAATGATAACGGTATTGCTTATGAAATCACCAGAGATGGCAATAAGGAAACCTTAACTGTACATGAAGTTGCAAAGAGACATTTCAAACAATTGAAATTAGCAGCTGAAGATTTCATTGGTAAGGAAATTGAAGGAGTTGTTTTAACTGTCCCAACTGATTTCACCGAACATCAAAGAGAAGAATTAATTAAGATTTCTACTGATGCTGGATTGAAAGTTTTACAATTGATCAATGAACCTTCTGCCGCCTTATTGGCCCACTTATCTGCTGAAGAAGATAGATTAGCCCAAGATAAATTATACGTTGTTGCCGATTTTGGTGGTATCAGATCCGATGGAGCTGTTATTTCCGTCAGAGGTGGTGTCTTAACAATCTTAGCTACTGCTCATGAATACGGCTTAGGTGGTGACAACTTGGACGCCGCTTTAGCTGAATACTTTGCCAAGGAATTTGAAAAGAAAACTAAGGCTAACCCAAGAACTACTGCTAGATCAGTTGCTAAATTAAAGGCTGAATCTATTGTTGTTAAAAAGACTTTATCTAACGTCCAAACTTCTACTTGTTCCATTGAATCTTTAGCTGATGGTTTCGATTTCCATACCAGTATTAATAGATTAAGATATGAATTAGCTGCCAGAGATCCATTATCTAAGATGACCGGTTTCGTCGAAAAGGTCATTTCCAAGGCCGGTTTAGACCCATTAGATATCGATGAAGTCTTATTAGTTGGTGGTGCTGCCAACACTCCAAAATTAGCTTCTAATATCTCATACTTATTCCCAGAATCCACCACCATAGTAGCCCCATCTTTAGATTCCAAGGCCTTGAACCCATCTGAGTTAGTCGTTCGTGGTGCTGCTTTACAAGCTTCATTAGTTGAAAACTTCGATGACGAAGAAATTAAGGAATCTTTACAACCTATCGTTGTCAACACCCAACATTTATCGCAACCAATTGGTATCAAAGATGCTCAAGGTAACTTCCAATCCATCTTGGTTGCTGAAACCGCATACCCAATTAAGAAATCTATTGAAGTCACTAATGGAGAAGCCTCTGCTGTTGTTATTGAATTATATGAAGGTAAGAAAACCATCAAAGAAACTATCATTGAACCAGAAGCTGCTGACCCAGAAGACTCTGAAGAAGAAGATTCTGATGAAGAACCTGAAATTAAGAGAGAAATTGCTTATGAAGCCGGTGAATTATTAGCACAATTAGCCTTAAAGGATTTAAAACCAAACTCTAAATTAGAAGTTATTGTTAATATTACCCAAAATGGTGTTTTACATTTATCTGGTAGAGAATTGAAGCCTGGTGCTATTGCCGTCAAGGGTGAAATCACTTCTGCATAGAGAATGTTATGGGTTTATAATATAAGTTAATATATAGATATCAATAATATTCGTCAGTGAAATAATAGACACCTTATAGCTCATGTAGATTATTCGCCGATCAACTCTCACTTGAATCTAAGATCAATTGTGTTGGTACGGCGGTTACTGTTCAACAAAAAAATAGTTCTAACACAAATAGCGATCACAAACTAACTACAAAAATGTTGGCGTTTTTTTTGTATGCTGTAATTATAAATTCACGTTTCTACTAACTATAAAATTATATGTGGAGGTAAACATATAAGCAACTTCAGCAATGGGTAAGAAGAAACCAGAAATGTCCCAAGTATATAGTGGATCCAATAATGAATTCATATTTGGAGAACATGGAGGTAAGGGTAAGAATCTCTCATCATTCTTAAAAAACCTATCATTAACCACCAGTTCTTCATCACATTCAAAGGCAAAAACAACGGCAGGAAGTGATTCGTATGAAGATGCAAATAGTAACATATATGGAACTTTGGGGTATGGTATTGGGGGCAGTCCAATTTCTCCCAAAAGACCACCACTGGCCCAAAGAGCTGTTAGTATGAGTGCAACGGGTGGGTTTTCTCACTTGAATCAATCTCCAAGTCAACAATCGCTCGCGCTGGATAAAAATGGAAGACAATCCCCTTCGAAATATACATCTTCACAACCAGGAGTAAGAAGGTCACATTCAGTGACTAGATATGCTGATTTGGACGATGATTGGGATGCTGATTTAAAAGATGTATCTATCCCAAATAAGAAGTTTGCCGATGTGGAGAACACGAGAAATTCATCAAGATCTTCAATCAGCTTACAACCTAGTCCAATGTTGGATTCGTTATATCCTGATTTAACTATGTCTGCGGCTACTGTTCCTCCTTCATCAAAACATCATGCTCAACAACAACAAAAACAAAAGGAATCATTGGATTTTGAAGATATGCAAACCAAGATGGAAATTAATAAATTGAATTTATTAAATAGCAAATATGCAAAGTTTAGAAAAATATTAACCTCAGATTCTAATATTGATTTACAAGATTTAAGGAAATTAGCTTGGAATGGTATACCTAATGAATTGAGGGCAATTTCTTGGTTGTTATTATTAGGATATTTACCTACTAATAAATCACGTCAAAAGTCAACGTTAAAAAGAAAAAGACAAGAATATATAGATGGATTAAACAATGTCACTCTTGAATTTAGTGATGAAGTCCCTGGCCCAAATGATTCAACAACTTCTTTGAGTAATACAAGTACGACTACTCAGAATAAGGAAAAGCAATTATATCATCAAATTAAAATAGATGTGAAGAGAACTAATCCAACAACGAAATTATATGCGTATGCATCTACGCAATTATCATTGCGTAAAATATTATATCTTTGGGCAGTTAGACATCCTGCAAGTGGATATGTTCAAGGGATCAATGATTTATGTACTCCATTTTATCAAATTTTTGTTAATAATTATATTTGGCAATTACAAAGAAAGCAAATCCTATTGCAACAACAGCAGAAGAAACCAAATAATGTTGTACTTGATGATGAAGATTTATTCATACCGGGCTACTTTGCAGATCCTGAAGACCAAGAAGATCCACAAGAACAAAAGCTCTTATCTGATCCGAATCTATCTACCTATAATCTTGATAACTTTGATACTAGCTTATTATCAGCTCGAGTCACATCAATAATCGAAGCAGATACATATTGGTGCCTATCCCGACTTTTGGAGAACATTACTGATAATTATATTCACGAACAACCAGGTATAATTCGTCAAGTTAACGAATTACGTAATCTTATTTCCAAAATAGACTGTGAATTATTGAAGCATTTCGATAGTGAAGGGATTGAATTTATTCAATTCTCGTTTAGATGGATGAATTGTTTATTAATGAGAGAACTTCCTATGCAATTAATCATTAGAATGTGGGATACATATCTCTCTGAGACTCCATTGGGGTTTAATACTTTCCACACTTACGTTTGTGCTGCTTTTTTGATTAGGTTTAGTTCTGAATTGAAGACAAGGGATTTCCAAGAGATTTTATTGTTTTTGCAGAATCCACCAACTACGACTTGGACGGAGAAGGATGTCGAATTGATGTTGAGTGAAGCGTTTATTTGGCAGAGTTTGTATAAGAACGCGGCTGCACATTTGAAGTAGGTAGTCTGTGTGTAGGAGGTATATGTTTAACGATGAAATTAGGTTTCATATAGAAATAAGAACAACTTTATGATAATGCTATGAATATGATGAAATGGGAAGGAATATGCGTCCTCTAGTGTAGACGAATAGGTGGATTATCTATGTCCAAGTATAACAGTAGCTATAATTTCATAATAAAATTTTCAGTGTATAGCCACCAATATGGGTCAAGCAAAGGTAACACAGAATGAGGTTCCCCAGATAACAAAACGTTCAATGACGAAGGAGTTTCTAACTTCGTAGTTTCCAGAACAATCTTTTCATTAGCGAAAAAGCTTCCACACTGCCCTATTTACGGTGTAAGTTGTACAGGTTGAGACGTGCATATATATAGGAAAAGAAGAACTGTTACTAATGATTTCTAGTTTTCTTTAAAGTTAAACGGGGATGAAGGAAGAAGTCAAAATTAATTTAACTTATTTATTATGATTAATTTTTCTTTCAATGGATAAGAAAAATTTCACCCATAATTAGAGTTAACCCTTAATTGTTAATTTATTTATTCACATCTCATCACAAATTTTTCTTTCTCTTCTAAACTTTTCAGTTTCTTTCTAATAAGTCAATTAACTCCAAACATCGCTTTTATAAAGTAAATATTCAATAATGTCAGCTATAGCAAAACCAGCAGGTAGAACTATTTTGGCTTCTACCATCGCTAAACCATATGTCGAAGAAATCACTGCTGGACTTAAGAAATTATCATTCACACCTAAATTAGTCGGTTTCTTAGCTAACGAAGACCCAGCTGCTCAAATGTATGCCAATTGGACTGGGAAGACTTGTGAATCCCTTGGTTTTAAATATGAAGTTGTCAAGGTTGCCAAGAACGATTTGGAAAATGAGTTGATTAAAGCTAATCGTGATGACAATATTAATGGTATTATGGTTTATTTCCCAGTTTTTGGTGATAGTCAAGATCAATATTTACAACAATTAATTTCTCCTGAAAAAGATGTTGAAGGGTTGAATTTAATGTATTATCAAAACTTATATCATAATGTCAGATTTTTGGACCCACCTCATAATCAACAAAAATCAATTTTACCTTGTACTCCATTGGCAATGGTTAAGATTTTGGAATATTTAGGAGTTTATAACACTATCTTGCATTATGGGAATAGATTATATGGGAAGAAAGTTCTTGTTGTAAATAGATCAGAAATTGTTGGAAGACCGTTAGCTGCACTTCTAGCAAATGATGGTGCTACTGTTTATTCAGTAGATATTAATAATATTCAACAATTCACTAGAGGGGATGACTTACTGGAACATAGACATAAAGTAGTTGAATTGGATCCAAAGGAACATTCACTTGAAACTTTGGCTCCAACATGTGATGTTATAATCACTGGTGTTCCATCTGAAAATTATAAATTCCCAACCGAATTAGTACGTCATGGTGCTGTAGTTATTAATTTTTCAAGTGCAAAGAATTTCACTGATGAAGTCAAATTGAAAGCTGGATTATATGTTCCATCTATTGGAAAGGTTACCATTGCAATTCTTTTGAGAAACTTGTTGAGACTTATTGATAATAAAGAGATTAGAAACGCAAACAAGAAGGCAGAGGAAACACCAACGGATAAATTATCTACTACTGAAGGTGCTTCCAATTAAAGACAGGGAGATATTAGAACCAATATAATTCCCGGGGTAAATTGAAAGGAGAATGGATTGCATCACGTGAATACCGATGTATGCAGTATCGAGAAGACCTTAAGGCAATTTTTTTTATTTTTTTACTTTTTTTTATGGTTTGCTGTGATGTGCGTTGTTTAACTAAGCATGAGGAAAGAACCAAAATGCCGTTGAAGAGTCAAAAGAAAATTTTCCAAATTGACTTCGTTGCCTTACACGGTTTATACCATATAGAACATTCATTTTATTATTAACCACCAGATATTGTTAACAATACTATCACCCCACTCGCCATCACTATCCCCCCAACATTCAAGAAGGACGCATTATTTATTTAACTACTGTATCATTTAGCCTTACGGAGATCATAAGAACCATAGAAACCCTTTAGGATCTGCAATCCCTTTCCACAAGATATATCATTTTAAGTTATATATACGTTTAAAAAGTCTGTTAATTACTTATTTTATATAATTGAAGAGCTATATTTCGTATATTAAAACCTCTACTTTAGATATTTATCATGACACAACAAATAGACACAAACTTGGATCGGGCATCATCAGTCACATCAAACAATTCAAGCACAACCACGACATTGACGGCCACAAATAACAACACCCCAGCCACAGCCAAGAAGAGAGTGGTCCCAGTAGACCCACTTGCCATTACTGAATCACTAGGATTTCAAACATTTAGGAAAGGACCCCGCAAACCATGGACAAAAGAAGAAGACAACACACTTTCCCAACTCGTTCAAACGCGCTACTATGACAACACCACTCGCAAGGATAAGCTTGACCCTGATTTAGTTGACTGGGAAGAACTCGCGAAGATAGTTTCCCCCGATGGGACCCGAAAGGGGAAAGACTGCCGGAAGAGATGGTGCAATTCCCTAGATCCCACTCTTCGAAAAGGAAAATGGACTCCCGAGGAAGATACCCAACTCACAGCGGCATATAAGAAATATGGACCTAGTTGGTTAAAAGTTGCTCAAGAAATTTCGGGGCGTACAGATGATCAATGTGCTAAGAGATATATTGAAGTTTTGGATCCGAGAACGAAGGACAGATTAAAACCCTGGACATCAGAGGAGGAATTGAAGTTAGTCATGGCTGTCAAAGTCCATGGAACCAAATGGAGAACCATATCGCAGCAGTTTGAAGGTAGGCCGTCATTAACTTGTCGGAATAGATGGAGGAAGATTGTGACAGAGGTAGTCAGAGGTAAAGCAGATCCCATGATCAAAGCCGCAGTGGATGCCATTGTGGAAGGTGGTGGTGGAAACTCAGCACTTTTGGAGAATTTGGCCAAGCAACAGGAGGAGTTGACTAAGCAGAAAGAAGGAAGTGCGAATGAGGGGATTAAGAAATCTAAGAAGATAGTAAAGCTGAGTGAGACAAGGCAATCAAATGTAGAAACAGTGACGCAATCTCCTGCAACCTCAATGAATTCAACCTCTCATGAAAAGACCGGATTTGTGTTGACACCAAGAGGAACCAGTAGATCCGTTATTTCACGACCAGCAAATAGTGATACCGAATGGAGATATACTCTAACACCCAATGATGAAAATTCTGAAATTCCAGTTTCAAACTTACCCCATGTCAAGTTATTCACTGATGAGAATGGGGGATTTATTAAGAATCAAGAATTAGCACAATATTTAATCTCATATGCCAAAACATATAACTTAGACATTACGGTTCATCAGCATATCCATCATCATTATTCTCCTCAACAAACACTCCCTCCACCATTACCCCAACAACAACAACAGCAAAGATATGATTGTCAATATACTCTGTATAATACAGGGTATTCCGCAGATGAAAGTAGAAGAAGTGCCGGTAGTACACCCTCAGGATATTATCTAGAGCCTGAGGAGCAAATATCGAGATATCAGCATTTCAACTATTTACCTCCATTAACTGAAGTGCCTAGATTACCAACTTCACAATCTTCCAGAGAAAATAGTTCAAAAGGGTCAACTCATCACCACCATCATCATCACCATCACCACCATCATGGGGGTTCGAATGGAGAGACTACTGCAAATGGAAATAGCCTGAAGTCAGTTGGTTCAGCAAGATTGGATAAATCGAGACAAAACGATTTGGAAAGTCGAGAATCCGACTTATTGAAACTATTGAATAGCAAGGAACAGCAACAGCAACAACAACAACAACAACAGAAGCAACGACAATCGCAACAAAGAAACCAACCACCACAACAATCACAAGGAAATGATTTCAAGAGAGAGACAACTCCAATTTCAAATCCAATGACACCGTTAACACAAGCGGTTGAACTTGTGGCAGCAGTTGAAGAAGGTCGTTTGGGAGATGGAGGAAACAAACGTGTGCGGTCGCAAGCTCTGGACCATTCACAAGCTAAAAGAGCAAAGAATAATGGTCATCTTGATGTTCCCAGTGAAGACGAAGAAGGGTTAGATTTTTGGGAAACAATGAGAAATCTTACGGATATGCAAAATTATGGTGGCAATAATGGTATAAGAGCTCCATTTGCTCAAAAACCAATTTCGCAACATCATCCATTGCATTATTTCGGAAGTACAACACCGCAACCAGGTACGCCTAATTATAGTCAAGAACGCCAAACACTTGGACAACCACATGAAGAAGACGATGAGGAGGAGGAAGAAGACGAAGAAGAGGATGAAATCGAAGAAGAAGTCGTAGCTAGAGAGGTTGCTGACGTGGATCACGAGGTTTTGGATTCGTATGGGTTGTATTATAACGTTTATACGCGGGAAGGATCTACATTTCCAGAAAGCAGTCAAAACAATCTGAATTCAAAACCAGCTGGATCAATCTATGATCAATGGGGCGGTGGATTTGGTATTATTCCATTTAATCCATCGTAGAGTACATATTAATATATCATGATATTCTATAAATAGTATGATAATTTAATGTGGATGTTACTAAATTTAAATAGATTACCTAATTTAGATAATTAAGACGCCTCTGAACAGTTGAGAGATAACGACATTAATTTTGTCCCACAGAAATTTGAAAATTAAAAGAAAAAATTGCAGAGATTATTGTTGGGCAAAAGAGAGTGGGGAAAACTGATTTTTCGTGGCGAAGATATGGCATTAGAAATTAGGAATAATAGAAACAAGGTAAAATAGATTGGTAACGTTCAGATTTTAGTGACGTATGGTGAACTACATTTTACTCTCATAGCAAGTATAGTGAAAGTCAATAAACGTATTGTTCTCCATCGTATTGTTTTGCATGTGTAAAATCAATCCATTGCTACTGTGAAAAATTTATTTACGAGACAATTAAACCTAATCACGTGATCTAATTTAAATTTTACTGAAAAAAAAAATCGACCAAAAAATTTCTTAGTTTACCATTTTGAATAATCTCTGCATAAATAAAAAATTACAATAAAATATACAATATACACCTTAGAACCCCCTATACACACCATAATCACCATAAGTTGTTATAGCTACTATAAATAAACACACGAGCACATTACGGCTATATACATAGACGCCTTAAAAGAGAATACACACACCGCGCAGGAAACGATTGTTGAGTGCGCAATTGATTGAGTTTTGTTTTACATTTTTTTTTAGTATTTATATTTTGGTCCATACATATAAACTTGCAACACACAAGTGAAACATCCTCACATCTACTTGTCTACTAACTTACCCATACACCAACACCTATTCATTTCATTCATCGATCAGTTCAATATCTATATGACGCCAGCAACAACTATATGAGAGCAACATGTCTGAAGAACTGAACAAGAATTCTAAGCTAGAAAGCAATGGTACTTCCATTGCCGTTTCTCCTTCTACATCTAGCAATGCTAAGTCATCTTCAAATAATGATCCAAAAACATTAAAGACTTCTCCGAATATAACCACTACGACCTCTGGTGACACTATAAGTGGTCCGTCATCATCTAATATCGACAGCACTAATAATACTGGTACAACCCAATCTGCAACAAAACTAGAAGAACCACCTTTAACTGCCACTACTACTTCTGGAGTCTTCAAACTTCCTAAACAATTATTAGTAGCGTCTGATGGGAAAAGTCCAGGAGCTAACGTAAGCTCACCATATATTGTTAATCCATCTCAAGCCAATGTGATAAACAACAGCTCTGTAAATAATATTCAGCAAGATTCGACAACAAATACATCAGATCCCAATCCGCGTCCAGTAATACCAACAACAACTAATCATCACCCTTCGACAATAAATAGTCCCATTCCGTTAGCATCAGGAGTAGTATCTACCATGACAACACCTTCTACACAAACTCCAGCCATATTGGACAAGAATACGATATCGAGCATAAATAAATCGTTAAAAGCGAAACAAAAGGTTGCTGGTCATATCCCTCATTCTAAAAACCCAACATTAATTTCAAATATCATCAATGCATCTTCTCAAAGTGTATTATCCCATATAAATCAACCAAACCTTGAATCAGAAGTAAATACCGTCACTCAAGGACCAGTCAATCTCGGGAGTAGTATTTCACCTTCTCATTTGCCTATTGCTTCGTCAACTTCAAAGAATAGCGACATCTTTTCTACTGATTTGGCCACTGCCCCAACTAATAATACATCTTCTCAAGCTGCGATATTACCACCACCACCATTAGGATCACAGACTTCTCAAGCAACACATCCACCCGCTACAGGTGCAAATCTCATGTTACATTCAAATAGCTCCAAAACTAATCAGTCAGTAATTGGGGTAGTAGGAACAACGTCAACTCAAGGACCAACAAACGCAACCGGGAATCAAGGTTTGCCACTTAGTACAGCTCCTACACCACATTTACCACCACTTCCAACCAATCTGTCTACAGCTCCTGATAGTGATATAACAACAGGAAAGGCTAAAGACAAGCATAAAAAATCTGGAAAACAGAGCTCAGCAAGAACGGACTTCTTTGCTGCAAAATTGGCAAGTGCAGTTGATGACGTTGAAAGTAGTGATAGTGATGAAACCTTTGTTTATGAAAATAATAATAATGATTATGAGACAGCGAGTAATGCCTATATGGAAAATGCAAGTATTAATGGAAGTGTAGCAGGAGGAATGCCACAACCACCTCCACCCCATAGAACACCATCGGTTTTTGAAGGAAATTTATATACACAAGAACACAACCAGAATAATGATTATCCTCACGCAAAGCAATTCAAAGTAACAAATGCAAACCCTCCTCCAAATAAACCACCATCATTAGCCACATCTCTAGGAAGTACGCATGAACCAGATTTCGGAAGACCTGAGAGACGACCAAATAATCCACCAAGGGCATTTTCAACATATTCGTATATGGAAGATGGATCAGGTCCTGGAACTGGAACACCAAGCGGTATTTCAGGTGCCAAGATTTCTTCATTAATTTCCTCAGAACGCTCCTTGAACCAATCACCAATGACTAGCCCTTATGTCGAGCATACTCACAGCCAACACGATACAACACGCGATTCGAGTGCCCAGCATTCGATATATAATGATGATACTTATTCATATAATGGAATTGATGTTGAAGATGAAGACGATATTGACAATGATTCAGCTGATGGAGAATTCTATAAAGATAAATGTGTTCATACTCTTGTTCAACCACAAACCTCGCACCTGACTTTATCACCGCTTCAACAATTACAGCAGCAACAGCTGCAGTCAATACACCCTCAGTTGGCAAAGGGAGTAACTCCCTCCGCGTCAGACAAAACAGGATCCAAGAGAAATTACAAGTCATCTAATACCAGTAGTTCTTCCAAGTTGAGATCAACTACCCTGAAATTGTTCGACAAGAAAGGATCACAACCCAGAAGATATAGTACAATTCCCGATGATATTGATATTGAAGATTTTGATGACGAGTTGATCTATTATGATAATAATATTGGATTTCCGTATAATAACAATAACATAAACGAAACAACATCTTTATTGAATGCAAATGGTGGCCATGGCCACAGAATTCCTCATTATCGATCATTAAATTTGAATTTCCCAGGAGTCAAAAGACCTCCTCCACCAGCATTTAACCAAAGAAGATACGTGTCTACTGGACAAGCAATAATCACTGGGCATCCATCTGAAACAGGGTCAATTATGCGTGGGAATACTCCAAGTGGCCCAACAGCGAATGGGAACAATACACCAGCTAATAATAACAACAACCGTTCATTCCCATTTCCGTACAATCAGGACCAACAAAACTTTTACTACGACTATGATGAATATGATCAAGACTCACAAATATACGACCCAAATTTCGACTTACCCGACCTTCAAATGAATCGTAAGAGTTCAGTCAACAATTATTACAAGAAAAGAGCACCAGATGGGGGTCCTAATAATCAGCGCTACTCAAGCGGCATGAATCCTCCAAACGACGGCTATGACGGCTTTTTCATGCCTTCGTCCAGAAGACAACCAGATCCATACGCACGTATAACCAAAATCAAACGAATCTTTTATGGAGTAATTACGATCTTGACGATCTTGACTGTTGGATTTGTTCTAGGATTCGTATTGGCCACGACAAAAGAATTGACTAATGTTTCACTCACTCTGATTGAAAATCCTATTGTCAGTAGTGATGAATTGGTGTTTAATATTGTGGTGGAGGCTTTTAATCCTGGATGGTTTTCCGTTGATATTATACTGGTCGAGTTGGATATTTTTGCAAGGAGTGGATATTTACCCAACGAAGGTCACGCGGTGATGACGCTTGAAGAAGGAGGTACACAACACGAGATGGAAGAGGATTTGGCAAGTGCTCTAGAGACTAATGGTGGAGGCAAGTTGGAGACAGTGAAATTGGGAACGATTTTTGGGTTGGAATCTACAATGAACTTCAAAGGTGGGTTCTTGAGCCGGGAACCCAGTGTACAGAAAGGTGGAGTTCGTTTATTGACCCCCGGGAAGAATTTGACGGCATTAATGACAGATATGTTTATGAGTAAGAAACTGAATGGGACTGAACCTGACAATTCAGAGAAATGGAAAATTATATGTAAGAACCCGTTTGATTTGATTGTTTCTGGTGTATTGAAGTATGATTTACCGTTGGCTAGAAATACCAAGTCGGTTGTGGTTAGAAAAACGGGATATATTGATCCTACTTTATTTTTGTAGGTATTAACGAGGAAGATGACTAGAACTAGATGAGAGCTGTTTAATAGAATCCAATTTTTTTAGTTGGAAATTATTATTATACGTAGTTTATAATTAATTTAATTTATATTTATTTTATATTAGAACTAGAAATATAAGCAAGTATTTGCTCCCCTAATCATTG
This sequence comes from Hemisphaericaspora xylofermentans, assembly GCA_002105455.1. Taxonomy (NCBI): domain Eukaryota; kingdom Fungi; phylum Ascomycota; class Pichiomycetes; order Serinales; family Debaryomycetaceae; genus Hemisphaericaspora; species Hemisphaericaspora xylofermentans. The sequence goes on along the minus strand of NDXA01000032.1, from coordinate 60,786 downwards.
AATATCTTTTCATATAACCCTTCAGAATTGGGCAAATCCCGAAGAATAAGTCTTACTTTATGTACCCTAGGCTCGAAAGCAGTTGCTCTTGGATTCAGGTTCTGACCAAATGGATCTAATCCCATCAACCATTTGTCCTCACTAGGAGGAAATATCTCAAACAACAAGATCAATCGACATGTAATCATGTATATTTCCTTGTATGCTAAATTATAACCAGCACACATTCTAGATCCAGCGCCAAACGCAAAATGTTGATGAAAGAAAACATTCAGCTTCTTTACCTCCTTAGTCATTTCGTCAATCCATCGTCCCGGCTGGAACAGATATGGATTCTCAAAATACACTGGATCATGGTTGGCGGCATACGCATTCATGAAGAGATGAGTGTCTGGTGGGATTGTGACGTTGTTTCGATAGTGGATGGGTTTGGTGTTGACGCGTGGTAAACCTAACGGGAGCACGGTGAAGAAGCGGAGAGTTTCGAGCACAAGAGCCTGAATATAGTGGATTGGCATTTCGGGCCAAGACAGTTGTTCCCATGCTAGGATAAGATTTCCATTGGAATTAGCTAAAAGTTCCACAAGGGCTTTGTGTTGGATCTGGGCCCCAGTAGCTGGTTGGGAGAGGATTCCGAGGAGGTAGTTAAGGTTGAGCGGCGTATTATCGAGTCCCGCACTTACTAGTGTGAGGCAGATGGATTGGATTTCGGCGCTGGTAAGTGTTGCATGGTGGTGTAGCAATTGGGAGGGGGGTGGATTGAGTTGTGGATAGATCATGCGGCCAACTATACTGTGTATCATATCGTCATTTCCTAAGGTTATACCCTGGAGGAGCTGTTGGTGGAAGTGATCTATGTATTTATTTCGGCGCAATCCACATTCTTTAGCTAGTTTTGCATTTCCAAAGAACGGAACATAACGTAAGATTGGAATTGAATCTTCAAGGTTTGAAATAGGAGAACGAAGTCTAATGATATTGTTTTCCACATCAATTATTTCGTCACATAGCTCGTGGTCTTTACCATAACAGTCCAAGTGAATCCCATAAGCTAAAAAAATGCTACTTCTTAATGCAAAGTACTGAAAATATTTCATTAAATCAATGTCAGGTGAAATTTTACCTTTACATCCATTCTTTAGTAAGTTATTCCGATTCACCATATACCTAAACATGTACTGTATTTCGTCATCAATGACTTCCGAATGACTATCAACTTCCCTTTTATTTAAATATTGTCCAATTGCTTTCTTCTTTCTCTTATACGTCAAACTAGCAGGAGTAGAACCAACCGTAAAACCTTGGGTTGCAGATACAATACCATGGAAAGTATAGGAAAGCGGACGAGAGTTATTCTGGCACGAATGATTAACCCAAAGGCCAATAACATCCTCACAAGAATTTGCAACCACGATTCGTTTGTTTCCAAGTCGGATTTGAAATAGGGAGATATTGTATTTCTTAGACCAATTTAAATAGACTAATGCTGGATTGTCTAGAACTTGATGTAGATTTCCTATGATGGGAAGACTTTGTGGGATTTGGAATATTCCGGGGATTGGAGAGGTAGCACCAAAGTAATAATCAGTTATCAAAAAGAACCCAACAAAACCAGTTATGAATAGCACAAAGGTAATAATGCTATCTTGGTTGTACCTAATGATGGAGAGTAGGATACTTAGAATCTTATTTTGGAAGTATCCAAATATATGTATTATGATACTTTGTATCATTTGTGGTGGTAGTTATACAATTTTGTCAATGTAATTAGTGGCAAAGTTATTAGCACTGCAATTATAAGCAAGTAATTTTCTAGCAAGGAACTTCTATTAGGAATAAGTAGTAAGTAACAACACAGGCAAGTGTCCGAAGTATATAATGATAGTAGCAAGGAGTGTATAAAGGTGAGTAGTTGATTTGTAAGAATTTTGCAGCCAGTATGATTTTCGATTTGCAACTTTTTTAATTCCGTTCCGCAAATATATTTACACAAATTATGTCATAAAGAGAGACACTCTTCATGCAATTTAATTCGGAAGAACCAACATAAAGGCGTAGCATTCATTGATTAGTGGATTAATTATTCAATTTTCTGTCTAATAGATCATTAATTATACAGGAATGACATGTTCTGATTTTGGTACAAATTCACCAGCAATCCCCGAGGTTTCTATTTGACCAGAACAGTAAGTGCGACGTTATGCACTTGCAACCAGAACCGAGAATTATTAATTGTGATAATTGCATATCAAGTAGGGAAATGAAGTCTTTCTTGAAAGAAATATATTGTTCAGACTCCAATTCTATTCGCAATTGTCATTTCTTGGTGTAGGTACTTCATGAAGACGTATTTTAGTACAAACGTTCCAGTAGTACTATTACTGCACGAGACAAAGAAATGCGTAGGAGCCTGCTACGTTACAAACTTATTTGAAATAGGTCAGCCCCAAAAGCGCTAGAAAATATTAACGACAAAGAGTAAATGAAGCTCTCAGCAGTATAATGTCGCCGATTCTTGGCAAAAAAATCAATGATAGCCGATCAAGATCATCATCAATTCATATAATTAGTTAATCGACAGTTTATTTATGGATATCTACAACTAAAAGAATATTAATTTACAATAAAGTACAGTTTATTAGACCATTTCTTCCTTTTCTTTACCAATTGCTTGATCTTTATAGAAATTATGTTCTTGTTCTTGTTTGGAAAATTCATTTTCTTCTTGAATCAATTCATCAATGTCATAATCATATTTATTTGGATCTTGATCAATATCCAATTTTTCCTTTCTTCTTCTCAATCCACCACTTCCCAGATTACCCTTATTTAATTTAATCCTAATTGGCATATCGTCAGCGGTGACTTGGAATTTATCCTTGATTGCGGAAGCACGAGCTTTGATTGAATGATCTTCAGATGAGCCCGACTGGTTGGCAATTTCATCAGGAGGAACGTAACCAAATTGATCCACTTGTTGTTGTGGTTGTTGTTGTTGCTGTTTGGCAGATGCTAATTTCTTCTTTTCTTGGACATGTTTGGAATGAGCGTGAGGGTCAATTTCTATCTTAGTTAACCCCGAGATGGAAGGTAAGACAAGTACCACTGCAACAAGTATTAGACCAATTATCAATATAGTGAAGAACATTTGCTATAATGAAATATGAGGGGAGAAGAGGAAATAGTGTATTAATTCTCTCTACTGTGGCTTGAAAAGAATTTTGAGAAATGACGATGGTTTCATAATTTTCAAATCCCTGATGGTTTTGAGATTGTGATGTGATCAAATTTTGTTCGAATTAAAATTAATCCCGCACTGTCACCACCATCACCACCACCACTGTCACCACCACCAATTGCGGTATCGCAGAAAAAAATTACATTCAATTAACAAAGTGAACCTTAAATCGAACACACATAAAGAAAGTATCCAAAGGAAAATGTTTAGAAGGGTAGCTAGAACAAGCAGTAGAATAATTAGCAGCAGTGTCAATAGAAAGATAACCAAATCTACACCAATTATATCTAGATTATTAATAAATGCTCACACCAAAGTTTTATTCAGATCATATTCTATTAGTACTCAGGGTGAAGAAATTGATAGCAAAATTGATCAAATAACAGACAATCAATATAACAAATTAGCGAATGAATATTTAGAAGGATTATCTGAGTCATTAGAAGAATTAAATGAAGATTTTGAACAAGTTGATTCAGAATTAAGCCATGGGGTATTGACATTACAATTACCACCAAATGGAACATACGTGATTAATAAGCAACCTCCAAATAAACAAATCTGGCTTAGCAGTCCGATCAGTGGACCTAAGAGATATGATTTGATTGGAGGAAAATGGATAACTTTGAGAGATGGATCTTCATTAACTGAATTGTTACAAGAAGAAATTTCTGGTGCTATAGGATCAGAATTTTCATTTGAAAACGTTGAATCGTAAATGATATTTGTATCTAAATGAAAGAAGAGACGAGTGTTTAGTAGAGTGTATTTATTTGTGTTTATTAGAGCTTGTTTATTTGATGTATATAGAGAGTAGAGAAGAAACGAAGCTAATTGTTCATTTGATGTACATTTTTAAACGAATCGTTTGTGCTTGTTAGTGTAATTAATTTCAATAGTTCCAAGATTTGTATATGTAAAACAATGTGAAACTTTCCAAATTAAAAAAGAGCCCTTACAAATGGTGGTACATCTACACTGCGTAGAACCACCAAATTGATTCGATTTGCTTTCGACCCTTTTCTTCCAAATTAAAATGTGGAGTAGGAGAGTCTATCCAAAAGAATAAGGCAAAGTCAAGTCAAGTCACGCTGATTATGAACTTTTGTTTGTTGCACTGGCGTGGGGCTATACAAGAACAATAGTGATTGTGGTTAGAAACACAACTTTGATTAAATTGATTATTAACACGTACTCAACTCTATCATCATTCATTCTTGCTCGAAAAGCAATGGGCACACAAACACAAATCTAAAATTTCATTTAATTTTAAATTAACCCATTTTAAATAAACTTTCAACTGATTGTTCTAAACTTAATTGTCCTCATCATTATAAATAAATTTATACTTTCTTCTTCTTGTCTTTCTTTTCTTTTATTCTTCATTCCTTCTTTCTATCAATTTCATTTCAATTTAAACAATTAAATGTCAGACAGACCTGATAGACCAAACCTCCCTGAAGGCTGGGTAGCTCAATGGGACGAAGAATATAATCGTTACTTCTACGTCAACAAACGCACAGGAAAGTCACAATGGGAACTACCAACTGATCCCCAATCCCCATACTCCCAAGAGAATAACTCACAACACTCCTTCAAAGGTGAATACGATAGACCTTCTTCTGCGGAATTGAAGCAAAACCAAGAAAGTCAAGGTGGGGCTGAAGGAGAAGGAGAAGCCACTGATCGTGGCTTAGGAACTATGCTCATGAATCAAATGTTAGGTGGAAATAAACAGAGTAGTGGAAGTGGTGGTACTGCTGCATTGGTAGGTAGTTTATTAGGTGGTGGTAAGACCAGTCATGGAAGTAGTAGTAGTGGTGCTGCCGCCTTAGTTGGTAGTTTGTTAGGTGGGAGTAGTAGTAAACCTAGTCATGGAAGCGGTAGCAGCAGTGCAGGCGGTGCTGCTGGACTCGTTACTAGTTTGTTAGGTGGAGGTAGCCAAAGTGGTAGCGGATATGGAGGCGGACAAGGCTATGGAGGCGGACAAGGTTATGGTGGTGGCAATGGTGGTCATCATGGTGGAAACGGTGGATATGGAGGTGGTTATAATCAAGGTGGTCATGGTGGTGGATATGGTGGTGGCCATAATGGAGGTCAAGGAGGTGGATTCTTTGATGATTACCCTGGTCATGGTGGCGGCGGTCGTCATGAAGGTGGCCGTCATGAAGGATACGGGGGTGGACGTCACGACGGTGGCGGTTATGGAGGTGGATATGGAGATGGTCACGGTGGAGGCCGTCATGAAGGATACGGAGGCGGTCACGGCGGAGGCCATCATGAAGGATACGGAGGTGGTCATGGTGGTCAAGGAGGTCACGGTGGTGGTCGTTGGTGATGAAGACCCTTCTGATTATAGAATTGATTTCGTACATGATATCACTGTATAGCCTTTGTATTGTATTATGTAAAAATTAAAAGCAGACTACTCAAGATCTAGAAGATCTATGTACCTACAGGGTGTATGTGGTGTTCCCACATGGTCACATTATTTATGACAGAAGCAGCATATACTAATGTTTTTTGAGACCAACTTCAAATGGACCTATTTTAGAACAATGAATTCTCTCAAGCTTACGAGTAGGAGGGATTTGAGCTTATGAGTTGTGAGATACGTGCTCTGTGTTAGAAGATCATCAATGGGGCAAGATTGGATTTTCATTTAACTACCTTCGTACCAACTAGAGCATCGATTTACTTACATTTCACCAAGTTGGCCAGGCCACAGTAACAACTATTGGTCCAAAGGGAATTGTATTTCTCAAGCATTCTCAACATACTGCTCACCGGGCGAGGTGTCAACAACATTTGCCACCCCATTCTGAATCATACACTCATTCTCTCATTTGGTATATTTCTTCGTGTAACTACAGCGAAACAGTAATGATTATATTGGGTACATTTTGACCATATTAAGAAAGTAAAAATCTTTAGAGCAAAAAATAAAAATTGTAAAATCATTAATTAAGTAAGCAATTTGATAGATAGGAAACCAACCTTGTAATGATCTTAGTATAGACATGGCCGGAAAACGAAGGACGACGCAAAAACGGATAGTTGTGAAAGGACCAACACCACCATCTACTAGCAACGTAATACTACGCAAAGAAATAGACAGAAGAGCTACCGAATCACCCATTAGTAGATACTTTGTTACGATCAAATTATCACCAAGCATTTTAAGTGGTTTATCTTATCCATTCACAGGTGAAATTTCGAATATAGAACCAGCAACCCCATCACCAGAACAACTGATTGGAAATGATAACAGTGATCGATGTCTGAGTATATCTTCCGATGGATTATCTTCCTTAGACGATGAAATAAATAAAATGTTAGAGAGTGAGGGAGGAGGAAGTATGACATCAACACTACCCGCAACTCCAGTCTCCCCAACCAAGAGCAAAAGCTCGCAGGATTCAGCTGTTGTCAAACCATCAAATAGCAAATCACCTAAACGAAAATCCGTTGTTCCACCAACAGCAGATTATAAGAAACTCCCAGTAACTATAATACCGATAATAAAAGATGAATTAAAGAGAATAGAAACAGATGATGAATTTTTCGTGGTTGATAGAATAGTGTTTACCTTAAAAGATCCCTTAGGAGCAAGCAAGATTAAACTTCCCGTAAAGTCTGATTTATGCGTCCATTTTGAATGTTTTGATTATGACAATTTTTGCATGTTTAATAAAATAGCTAATTCGACTAAAGAATTAACACGTCGGAATATGATTAAGCGAAATATAGATAGAATACAACTGAGAAGTAAACTCCAACCGTATCAACAGCAGCAGCTGCAGCAACAGCCAAAACCTTATGTTACAGTGATAGATAAGCCTGCTCCTCAATATATGACTTCAAAATTTGTGGCTCCTCCATTCAATTGTCCAATGTATAATTGTCCAATTTGTGATACACCATTTCCACTAAACGCATTAACCATCAGTGACTCATATAATTATTTCGTGAAAAACACTCCAAGGGAAACGGAAAGAATAGAATTATTAGGCATGGAGAAATATCGACTAGTTGATGATCGTGCAGTTACAATAGCAAGAGTATCACATGACCCTACAAGCGAGGAGCCAAATGAAGATTTTGTGGAATTGTCTTCGGATGATGAAGAAGACGAAAAGATCAAGAAAGAAGCAGCCAAGAGAAAACCACCCCCTATCAAAAAACAGCAAAACGTACCAGTACCAGCTCCTACACCAACACTACCACCTGTAGGGTACCCTTTCCCTTATTGGCACCAACTGAATCCATTCCAAGGACCTATATGTCAAGGAATTCTTGACTTCAATGGAAGTGTTCATTTAGTTCAATATCCTGCTGGAATGCGTCCAGCTGGGGTGAGAGATCTACCACGTGCTGATCAAAATCGCATTCCTGGTGGTGGTGGTATTAATGGGAATCCAAGGGGGGTAGAGGGGACAGGGAACGGGACACAGGATGATCCTATTACCCTTGATTGATAGGCGAAAGAAAAAAAAGGGTTATGAGGTAGAGTTAAGGATATCAAATAGATCTAATTATATAATATTGTAATGTTAATTTTTACTGATGTTTTATGAAATACTGTGTAAGTAATTATTGTTTATCGTGGTTAGGTTTGCGTTCTCTTTTCCCTGAGATTTAAGTTCACCTTTATATGGGGCTGAGAAACAATAGGAGCGAGGGAGAGAGAACGATAAAATCAGAATTACCAGTTGAACAATACAAGATCGTTCTTTCTCTAAGTACAACAAAAAGTGCAACAACTATGTCAGGAGACGAAGCTGAAGTACAAATACAACAACAGAAGCTGCAACAGCAGGTCACCGTAGACGAACTCAATGACAAAGTAAATAAGCTCACAACTTTAGTTGAAAAGCAATCGAAAATCATTGCTCAAACGGGCCACAAATTAATGGAACTCCAAGTTAAGGATGTAAAATCCAAAATGGCTCAAATTGACAACACCAAATCCCAACAACAACAACCAAATATAGACCTTTCCGATTATGTCACAAATGAAGATATAGTACAATTAGTCACCGAATTACAAACACAATTGGATACCTTGGAAGATCGGACCATTCGTCGTGCTCGTAATTCCCTGATCGCAAACCCAGGAGAGAAGTTAGCGCCTTTATCTAACCGATATGGTGACTATCCTGACGAATTCCATGTTCCCGGAACTTTGGCAGAATTTGAAAAATTATCCAAAATTGATATATTACAATTGGCATTATTTTTCGAGATAATTATTCCTAATCAAGATCAAAAGGAATTGGAAAATGGGTTAGAAGCCATGATGGGTCAGTTAGGGGGAAGTGCTGATTTGGGTGGTTTACATAGTGTGCCTGATGTAGTGGCATTGGCGGAGACATTTGATGATGTACAGATGAAAGAAGTTTTCAATGAGGTGGCTAGGTATTATGGGTTGAAGTGTAGGAGGAGTGACGATGGATGGTAATAAGAGATATTAGAGAGAGGAGGGTAGAGAGAGGAATTATCTTGTTTAGATAGAGCTAGAGTTATTATGAGTAATAGAATGGACATTTTGTGAAGAATTATGAGTGTTGTGCTTATGAATTCGGACAAATCATTTTATGATATATGGAATTAAAACAACCTGAGAAGAGGTAAGGATGCCAACGTAATATATATATCATCTCTTTGATCTCTTTCATCAGAATAATGAATAGTAGGAAAGGAAAGAAGGCCCTGCCCGGCGATCGATCGATCAGTCAGTGCACACAACTATCAATTTACTTAACCTAGAAACATCCTGCATATAATCACAATAGTTAATTTTTTATTACGTGTCTCTCGTTCTTTTCTCCAACAACAGTTGAAAAATGAATTTACATTTTACCACCAGCAACCACCACTACCAAAAGCAGTAGAAGAAGAAGGGTTTTCTGAATTATATTGTTAAATCTACACTAATCATGGCTGAAGAAACTGCTATTCCGGAACCAGAAATTGTAAAGATTTCTGTCTTTACTCCATTAATTTATGTTGGTGTTATTTTAACGATTTTTATTGCATTTTCAATTATTTATAGAAAGAGAAGATTAACTTCATTAACCAAAGTTACTCCATTATTTAAAGAGAATTATAATGCATTATTATATCAACAATTAAAAGTTCAATATGTTAATCAAGATATCCCCAAAGAACAAAGACCTCATGAGAAAGTTATGAAGGCAGCATTATTAAGAAGAGCAGTTGAAGCAATTAGAAGATCAATGAAATTAAAAGAATCTGAACCAGTTTTTAATAAATTATATCAACAAGGATTAATTGGTGATGATGTATTTAAACAATTTGAAGTTCAAGCAAAATTTCAAGAATTAGAATTAAAAGAAATTGTTCAAGAATGTGAAGGATTTAAGAAAGGTTGGGTTCAATATTTCTTTCCAACCGCTCAAGAAATTTGTTTTAATGAAGCTTTAAGAAGAAGACTTGATGTTATGGGACAAAGGGAAAAAGATTTAGCTGAATTATGGGATTATTATGTTGAAAAGTCCGAATCTGCAATGCCTTCAAAAGTTGCTATTCAACCAAAGAAAATTAAGGAAACTAATAAAAAAGAGGAAACAATAGAGAAATCAGGAGGACAACAGCAACAACAATCAGAAGATGTAGTAGCAACAGAAGAACAACAACAGCAAGAAGAAGTAGAAGAAAATGGGGAAGATGTTGATCATGACCAAACATCTGATCATGAAGAACAACATCATGAACATAATGAAAAGAATAATCATGAATCTCATCATCAATCTAAATCTAAAAAGAAAAAGAAGGGTGGAAAGGGTAAGAAGAAGTAAAAGTAGAGAGAGAGCTATTCAAATGTAGTATATTTGTAATTTGTATAGATATAGATATGTTAATTAGAATATGCTGAGTTGATATAGATAATCATCCTCTTTAACATTTACCGGTAGAGGTACGTGGGTTCCCCATTACTTATTGGTGAATTGTCGATTATGAACGTGTGTGTTAATTGTTCTTTGTTCTTACGTATAAATTGGTTGATTAACCAAAAGCAACAAACAAACAAACAATACTTTTTTTTGCTTTGCCCGCAAATTCAAAAATTACATTTTCAACCAACCAATAGTTTATTCACCCAATCTATATACATACTTACATCTGGTATAATAATAGCAGTAATAGTGATAGGATGTCATTGTTTTCAAGGAATTCATTGCATTCCCCTAAAAGGAAATCACAACAATCCCAAAAGACACAAGATTCACAATCACCACGACCAATTGGACGACAACACGGATCGCTTCTTGGATCATTCAGAAAATCAGAAACTTTACCAGCCCCAAATATCAATAATTCTAGTCCATCCCCTCCACCTCCTTCTACTTCTCCTCCAACTAGGAAACCAATTGTTGATAAATTGATTCGAGATTGTTATTCTAAACGTATACCAGGATCAAATGGGAATCAAATCATTGAATTGAGCTATAATACCCACATTTCCATTCTTGAGTTTTCATCATATGCCAACGCTCCACCTCCACCTCATGTTGGGCAAAATAAAATTGGTTCAATAAAAGAGAGAGTATTGGTATTGAGTACCAAACATACAGGACAGCTTTTACTTCAAAAAGGAAAATACAATGAAGATAAAGATGTTTATCAAATTGGGAGAACCTGGAATTTAGATGAATTGAAAGTAATTAGAAAAGTTGGCCTAGATGGCATGATATTACAATTAAATAAGGACTATTATTGGAAATCAAATGATGTTGATAAAGTAGCTCTTTGGAAGTTTTGCAGACGATTAACTTATGAATACGGAAGAATTTTTGGTAAATATCCGTTACTACAAGGTTTCAGTATTGCAGATTTTAAGTTACCTATGATACCTGTTCGATCGGCAAGTGTAGTTGGCCCCACTGAACTTCCACCGAACGAAAGCTTGTTAAAGAATCAAATGGCCAATGCCGCACATATACCACCTCAAGCATTCTCCCAAAATCAAACAACGATACCTGACGCTTACAAAGATATAGACTTTACCGCCAATGGAAAATTACCCATGAAACCCATGAAAGTGATGTCACTGGATAGACCAGGTAACATTGCCCAAACTGACCCAGTTCCAGTGCAAGTTCCAAATAGAGAACGACAAAGCGTGGATGCCTCTAGATCAGGAAGACAAAACCAAGTATATGATGGCAGTATTCATCTGCGTGGTTCGAAACAATCAGCTGAACAATTACATGAACATACCAAGAATCGAGAGTCGCCATTAGGACAAAATAATGCAACTACTGAGAAGCCAATCCCCGTCGAAGAACAAAAACAAAATCCCCAATCTTGGGAAGCAGATGCTCGTGATGGTATACTGTTACAAGAGAAATTAGGTAATTACTCATTGGATCATCCTCGATCACCAAAAATGGATAATTATTCAATAGACCATTCTCGACCACCAAATGAAGCCTTGAAAGAATTTTCTGACTCGATTCCTCCAAGAGCTCATACCCCTGATTTTGGAATTGAAGAAATTACTGATGACGAAACTGAAGAGGAAGAGCCTGGTCTTCAACCAAAGATATCAATAAAAAAGCGGTTGTCACAAAAACAAACTCCAATTGCGCAAGAGCAACAGCCACCATTATTCGGCGAGAGAAAGGCTAATACTGAATCGCCTAGAGCGTCGGAAATTATGGCAGAGTCAACTCATCTTGACATAAACCAATCAATGCAAGACCTTGAGAAAATGTTAGAACCTGGCATTACGAGTAATACCAAACCTACCGCTTCTGGCAGCGAAACCCCATTGCCAATATTCATAGTAGAAGGTGTAAATGGAACTACTATCAATGTGAATGACCAATACGTCGATCCTGGGGACCCGTTAGAACCTGGTTTGAATATCGTGAAAAAAGTCGAAGGGGTTACACCCATTGATGAAACCAAGATTGAAAAAGATCCCGAAGTTGATGAAATTTTTGATGAAATAGGTTGGTCAATTAAAGATAATGCTGATACATTAATTAAGAAATTGAATAATGAATTAACCAATGTTAAACAATTGACAGTTAAGGAATTGATTTCGATTGATTTATCCGATAGCCAGACTAATGATATTACGGTATCTATTGATGAAGTTGATAATTTGAATCAAATTTTTCAAAAGATGGAAATTGATTTGAAGTGTTTAGCACCTGAGGTTAATTTAATCGATCAAAATTCCCATGGGTTACAAGTTAAATTTATTAATAAGAAGATTTTATTTAACGATTTGAAATCTATATTGGATAAAGTTAATGTTGATGGCGAAGAATTGGATGAAATAGCTGATTTCAAGAAGTTTGATGAATTGGGTTTGCTCGGACCTTTGGAATTGGAATTATTGAAGTTATATAATGCCATAAGTACAATCAGATCCGATAATGATCAAGCTGGTTCAGAAGGATTGAGTTCAATGAAGGCATTACAACAATATCAATCAACTTATGATAAAGTGAATACAAGTTTTATTAAAAATTTTAACGAGTTTATAAGAAATAGCTTTGATGGTATTATTAAGAAATGTTCTGAAGATTTATCCAAATTTCAACCACTTTCATTATTATTACCATTGAATAAACTTGTGGTATATTCTGGATTGACTTATTTTATTAAAGAAGTTTCCGAAGGTGAATTCTGGGAATTGAATCAATATGTAAACACATTATTAAGTTCATTTTTGGAGTTGTGGATCAAATCAAGAATTGACAGTATTTTGCTTGCCCAAGAAAATAGTAATACCAACACTGGAGACCAATCTCAAGTAGACAATCTGGCATCTATGGGTTCATCAATCCTGATGATGAGTATTACTGATTCCTTGGATGGTTCACCATTAAAAAAATCTAGGACATTAAGGCTTTCTAGAAAAGTAGGGAAATTTGGTAAGCATGATCAACATGGGTCTGAATCTTTAGAAAAGAACAAGGTACAAAGTATGCGTAGAAAAATGACAGCTGGTTTGGGTGGATCAGAAATTGAGGATCCGAAATTTGTTATTGGAATAATTGAAGATGCAAGACTCTTGATTTCGTACATACAGTATTTTATTGGAATGTTATTTCATTATGATAATAGTGTTACGATTTTTGATTTTGGGGACTATTTACAAGTGAGATCTTTTGGTGATAGACGGAGATTGATTGAAGATTTACCTAATGTTGAAGCTGTTAATGTGGATAAAAATTACAAATCTGGTGATTTGATTAGTAATATGACTAGTATTTTTGGTAATTTTATAAATATCTTCATGAAGAAGATTAATCCGGTTGAGTTGAATATACCTGTTATCTTATTGTATTTGGAAAGTTCAACTATTGATACACAATCCAAGAATCAAGAGTTCTTATTAATTAATTTCGTTAAGAAATTGAATGATAAATACAAATCATCATGGACGAAATTTGTCAAATCTCAAATTGGATTATTGAATAACTCAACTATTGTTGCCAAGTGCGGTATACTATCTTCAGTTAAAAACATTAATTATTTCTTATTAATTACCGAAAGTTCAATTGACAATCGTGATATTCGAGGCTCGGCCGTCAAGGATATGATAGATAAGGCGTATTCCGAAATTTCTGAATCATTAATTAATTTATTCTTAAGAGATGATCCATTATTAAAGAGCCATGATCTTGATGATAAGGAACGTGAATACAGAAATGTCAGTATATTACAGAATATTTTCTACATTTTGCAACAATTCCAAGATTTTGGAAATACCACAAATGCAACTACTAAAGAATTGATTAAAAAGTTAGATTCTATCTTCAAAAAGATTGAAAAAGAATATTTCCAAAAACAATTGAACAAGAATATTGGTAAATTGGTTGAGTTTGTTAATAATTATGAAGCACTTGAGAAGATGAACAGTGGGAAATATAATAAGAAGTATGTTAAGTCAATGTTGGCGACTTATACGCATAAAGATATTTCACTTAAGGCATTGGAAATCAGTAAGAAATTTGAAAAACATTTCATTACTGGAAATGATATGGTTGAGAAAGATTTGGTTGATAAATTGTGGAATGATTTATCGATCGTTTTCATCGATTATTTCAATAGATTGGATTCTATTCTAAAGAGGGATTTTGATCGTGATTTTGATTATAATGTGACAAAAGGGGATATTCAACATATTTTTAAGTCTGTTCGTAATTCATAGGGGTAAATAGATAATTGTATCATCTGAATAACTATCAATTTGTACAAAAAGAAGATGACGAACTTCTAAGTAAAAGCATGAACATTACAATACAAATTATATAACTTAGTATTTAAATCAGAAAAAATTAGAGTCTAAAGACATCACTCTCAATCAAAGAGAACAATGGATGCACCAGTGGCAAATGCTGTTATGATAGCAGTCAAACCAATGAGTTGGAAAGTAGAAAGTTTCTTTGCATGCACAAGGCCACCACTACTTTTAGTGGTTTCAGAACTCTCTCCAGTAGTAGAAGAACCAGTAGTTGCACTTCTTGGACGTGAAGTGAATGGGTTACCAGCAGGACAAGAAGTTGCAGTATTCGCATTTGCATTAATAGTTGCCGATCCACTGAAGTCACAAGCATCCTCTGCTCTATCCAAAAGCAAATAATATTGATTTAATACAAATGATAACTTTTCTTTGTCTGCACAGAAAGAATACCCACCGTATTCACCAGTAGTACCATTGGCAGAAATATCTGAACAATCAACGAGACCACATACTATTCCGTATAATTCACCAAAATCTTCAGAATCAACATCGTCGTGGACTACACATTCAAATTGTTCATTAATGCAGTCACAATATTCACGATCTGGGGTTGGTGGTAATTCACTGGAAGCTCTCCAGGTGGGGGCATTACTTGCTGGACAAGCTAAGGTTCTAGTCACATCGGAAGCGGTGGATGAACGGGCTAACGTTGGAGAAATCTTATTGATTTGAGTTTTGTAGTTATCATAATCGTCCAAGGTGGTAACTCTACCGTTTCTAACATCAACTAACCCATATTCATTATCTTCTTCATGGAACATGTAAACAATCCCACCTGACCAGACATCAGTCATGTTGCTGGAATAAAGCGTCTCAACTTCGGTAAACAATCTAGGACGATTTAAGTTACATCCATATTCTGAAAAGAAGATCGGAATGGTCAAGTTACGGAAATCTTCAGTACGGTCAGCATAACCAGAAGTTTCGAATGTAGAATTACCACACCATTCATACATGTTAATACCAAAGAAATCGGCTCTTTCTTCTAAAGAACCACAAGCAAAATAATCGGCAATTGCAACTCTAGTTTCTTCATCATCGTTTGAAGAATATCCAACTGGAATGGCACGATATCCTTGAGCATCAATATATCTTTTCATATCTCTAACGGCGGCTTTAACAAATGGTGATGCATCAGTGTTGGAAGCATTATTGGTGACTTCATTACCAGCAAAGAAACCCAAAACGTTTGAATATGGGGCAAACATATCTACAACAGAAGTATATCTATCGTATAAATCTAAAGTCCAAGTTGGATTATCTCTGTTTACCGATAAGATTGGTTCCGATAAGTCAGCAATGACATAAATACCAGCATTTGCCAAAATTTCCATACATGGATCATGATCCACAGTTGGATCAACTGCATAAACTCTAATTGTGTTTGTACTTAATTCTTTCAAATATTCAACATCTCTTCTACATATTTCTTCATCAGCTAATGGATCAACATATTGTGCATCTCCAGTTGCATTTGCTGTGTTTTGTTGATAGGCAATACCTTTCATAAGGAATTGGGTCCCATTGTTACTATAGTAGAATTTGTTACCCAAAATCTCAATTTCTGGCGTGTTTGCAAATTTAGCCGTGACTAAAGATGCCGACAATGAGATTAAACTAGCTGTTATGGTAGATAATTTCATCTATATGATCTGGGATTGTTATATGCTCTTAGTGTTGTTAAAAGGTTCGATAAAAAAGGTTGTCTTAGATATTTTAGGAAGTAGTTATTTATTCTCACTAAACAATAAATAATAATTCTTCTAATAAGCGAAATATGATATACGAAGATTATTAAGCCTCTTTTCTTTGTAATAATTCAATAAGCGAATATTATTTAATCCTTTAATAGAAAATAAATATGTCTATGAGGGAATGAAAGTAAGATGGACTAAAAGAGAATTATCAATCAAGATCTCAAGTGGGATTGATCAATCTATTTATAGCTTTACTAATTCTCATTGGAATTTAAATCGTTTATAATGAGAACAAATACACGTTTCCCAATATTAGTGTAGCCAAGATTTTCTTGGTAAAATCGAATGAAAATAACTAAATAAATAAATGCCCAGAAAGTACCACCAGTTAAGAATATATGAATACGCTATTTTTTTATTTTGTGTAATTCCATTCAGTTCAATGAATAGAAGCTAGAGGTTACAGAGTGATCTTTAAGCAGATTTATCACACTGAGAATATTATGCTTCGCCTTTCTGGACTCTGAGAGCTTTCTAAATATAAAATGCGACCCACGTCATTCACCAGGCTTTATGATGTCATCAAAACCGCGTCGAGGCAAATTTTAGAGTAATTTAAATCCTATGGTACAGGTTTCATTTGTCATGCATACAGTCGAATGGGGTATGTGTTTTAGAGATCTCTTTGATTATAATTAATTATATGCGGGGGACCTCAATAGACAGACGAACGGATTTTCTAAACACAACTTACTATCCTTATTTAAACAACGCGTTTAATAATAAAAATAGCAATTGTGATGCAATCTGAATTTTCCGAAATTATTGGAAAGTAGCTTTGATTATTATATGAAATGAAATCAACCAAGAAAAAAAAACGATTACGGGGTGTGTTTTTATGTTACAACTGTGAGTTTAATCTACTTCCCGAGGCTGAGCAATTAATTAGTGAGCGAAAGCGAGTAATTAAAAGATTTTGTACAAATTATGAACTCTAATCGTCATACTTTAATAACTGATCCCCTATGACTTTCAAAGGTCCAAAAATGTTAATTGATTTTCTGAGATGCATCTTTCTAGTGCTTCATCATCGTAACTTCTCGGCAGCAATAATAATACAACGAAAATTATTCGTGTAAAGCAGTGCCCCATGTGAGGAAACCAATTAATTCTTGGTATAAAAAATGCTGCGTGTTAGTAGAGTCGTTTGTTTGCGCAACATATACCAAAACACACTGTATCGACAAGGATTTTGCATAATTGCGATATTTAAACTCTCGTATTATACTTTGCGTTGTTTAATCTTCGTTTTAATTAAGATTTGGGTTGCATTAATTGTAATTTTTTGCAACAATTTTCTAAGAACCACTTCACAAGCAATTGCAAATCTTTACTATTACAACTATTAGTAATTTCTAAAATACTTTAAGGCGATTTTATTATAACATATCTACACACCTATCAATCATACACTATATAAAAAATATTTCGATAGGTTGATAATTATTATACCTTAAAGCGTAAACCAAATACTAGGAAAATTAGATCTATTCAACTATGAATGATAACTTCCAACCACATAATATCAAACCATCGTAGTCAAACAAATTAAAATAAGAAATTACCATAAATAGCTTGAATAAACCATTCTCACGAAACAAATCACAGAATATGGATATGAATGGCATACCAAAACTAAATAATTAATAAAATAAAAAAAAATGCACAGATCCTCACCTCCCTAATAATCAGCAACAATGACTTCAAGTTCAACCTTCTTACAAATTGAATCAATACTGGCATCATAGAGCTTGTAGAAAGTACCAGCAGAACATTCCCAGAATACAGTTTGCTTATTAAGAGCCAAGAGCCAATCATTATTCTTCTTAACAATAGAGAATCCATTATTGTGAAGAGCATTAGGTTGTGGAATATCATCAAATTGGAATTGGTGATTAGCGACAATTTCACCTCTCTTACCTTTTAAATCAGTCAAGACACCATCATGAATCTTGAATACTAAGAGACCCTTTTTAACATCATGGTGGTAGAATCCGTCTTTATCAGTAAGGAATGGACTGCCTTTTTGGTGGTTTGGGTCTGGTAAAAAGGTGTAAGGTGGATGTGTGTCATCGAGTGGGTAGTAGAGTTGACCATCATTATCTTCAGTGACAACTGCGAATTCAGCAGTAGTGCATGGTTCTGGTGCATGCAGAGAGTGGGAGTGGGAGAAGGAATGGGAGTGGGAGAAGGAATGGGAGTGGGAGTGGGAGTGGTGGTGGGAGTAGGTGACAGTAATAGGTTCTGGTGTTGGTTTGGAGTGGTGGCTATTGTGACCATCATGATCATCGTGACCATCATACTCATATCCTCTCTTGTAGTGCTTATCATCTCCTTTGTGGTCATCCTTATCTTTGTGTTTGTAGTTCAATTGTCTGACGTGTAATTCAAACTTGTTGTTACTGGTAGTAATGATACCATCACCTTGCTTGTCCTTCCAACCATCTTGAACATAACCAGCTTCGGAAATAGCCAATAAAGCAAAAATAGCAGCAGTGGAGAACTTCATATTTGGTTGATAATTGTATATTTGTATGTATTTGAGTTGTTGAGTGGAACAAGCTTGGTGAGAAGAAGAGAATAAAAAGTCTCCTATCCTTTGAGGTATTTGACCTGTATTTATACTTGAGAAAAGAACCAAGAGCACCTCCTTTTAATTCTCTAAATATTTTGAAGAACCATAAACCAGATTTACCTTTTGAATAGACATATCGTTGTATTTGTACCGTTTCTGGGGTGAAGAAATATTGTTGGGAGAATTGTGGTTCCCCAATCCTTGAAAGCACGAACGATATTTTTTAGTATTTTTTTTTGCAGCCAAACTAGTTCTTTATTGTTCCACTCACTTAGAATAAATTACAGGCAAACAGCATTAAACGTAAACTGAACGAAAGGCTTTGATAGTTTAAGGGATTGCATTTATTAGACACTGATGTACTATGACCAGAACTATAATACCAGTAATACCTGGTTGGCTAATAGGAGAGAGAATCAATTAAACGCTATTGGAGTTGGTATATTTAAAAATTATTTATATTGGTTGCCCAGGAGAGTGTCGTAATAAAATAATTACGAACTGAAACCGTCCCCCATGCAAACGTTACATAATTTCCCCTTAATATTTGACAAATTTACTTATTCCAACTCTACTTTCTTGGCATACTTCAACAGGTTGTACGCAATGCAAATATGCAATGCAGCAATTGCGGGTTAGTATGTAGCAGTTGCATCTCATGTTGCCCATGGTCACTATACCCCTCTCATATTATCCAACTGGCATTTTTCCACAATGTCAGAACAGTATTTGTTGGGTATTTTGAATAACTCACTTTGTTTCCAATGGATATGTACAAGTTGCATTAGTCGAACAGGTTTTAAGATTTATCACATGAATATCATGGAATAGGTTATAAGATCGCTGTAAAAATGAGAGTTTGAGGCATTATTATAATTCTTTGTATTTGTAAACAATAACCGTGCTTACCAAGTCTAAGAGAGATCATCCGATAGTTTTTACGTTTATTTTTTGCAGCCAAAACAGATTGTTTTACATTCCCATTGTTTTTTGCATAAAACATTAAATCTAAAATTTTCAACTAAACTGATTTAAGGCTTAGCTTATTATCGATTAGTCTAGCCTATTAACGAGCTAACTAAATTAATACCTAACCCTGTAATAATGCTTCTTAGGAAAGAGATGGATCATGAAAAAGGGAGCTTTAAATTTGCCTCAGAGGATCGTTGTAGAACAATCCTTGATTTGTGGTTTCATGGAAGACAGAAATAGTAGGATGTGCATCAAAAGTGCAAAATATCAGCAAAACCCACCTCCTTATTGCGCATTTTCCCATCCACCCCCTTAAATATTGGATTGGGATCAAAAGCGCAGTTTATTGTAGCTAACACCTTGACACTCCTTTAACAGAATTTTGTAATGATTCACCCCAACAATTAAGTGAATTAGCTGATTGCTTGTATTTATTATTAGTTCTGTTACTAATGGTAACCGTTCCCCTCCCGTTTTGCATACTCCCATTTCCACATATTTCATGACTGAGAACTGAATTGTTACCTTCATTACTATGTACAATGAAAGTATATCACCAGCTACCCACACACTACTTCATAGCACATGCACGTTTTTATGTTTGAAAGAGAAGTCTTGAATTGAATTCTATGTCTCAATTCACACAAAGTGAAGAATTAATTGGTTTTCGGACCCTCTTTCATTTGAAGAACTCTATTTTCTATCAGGTATACATAGTTTTGCAACCAATAATGGTAATTTACTTTATCTCAATTTCTTATTTGGTCAGTAAAATCCGGAGGTCTCGATTCCCAAATCAGGATGCGTGTAATCGTTCGATCCATTGAAGATTGTCTTGGGAATGAGCTTGTCCTTGAAGCCTGTTTGGTTTATTTGTAGCTGGAGCATAATAATTTCGTTCTTTCGATGTATGGTCGCTGCAAGGCACTTTCGTTTGTAATTTGCCAGTGCGTTTTGTAGTACCGCCAAAGGTTTCCTTGAAATCTAGAACATGCTTTATATACAGGACACGTGAATCAGAGGTTGTCAATCTAGGGATCTTATATTGAATGGGCTAACACTGTCCCTGATTTTGTACAACTTAGGACATCTCTATTTAGAAGTATTACTACTTTGAATATAGCTAGTGTATATAGGTGAAATTTTAATGAAATTCAACGGAAAGGTATTAATTTAATCAGTTTTGTGATGTTTCTGCGAATTGCAACAACTTTTTTTTTGCACCCACCCACACGCTCCATACGTACAAATCAATTTCTACAACCACAATTATATAATCACAATCAAACTTATTATTCTTCAGTACTTCACAATATATTTTTACAAATGATTATATTCTCAAAAGTAATACTCCAAGTAATCTATTTATTGTTTTTCCTTCAACGACCAGGACAAATTACATCATTCGTTTCCCCATTTTTTTCAGTTTCCGTCATAACATTAACCACCACAGTTTCAGCCGCCGCCCTTGTACCAGAATATGGAACATATGTCAACCCAAATCCACGTACACTCTCAAAATGTGAACCAAACGACCTAATAAAACTATCAGAATGCAGTAATGAAGTCCTTACGCTCTTGGATGAATGTCGTGCTGATGATCTTGCATGTGAATGTTGTGCATTACAATCCATTAATCAAGAATGTTACCATTTATGTCCCGGAAACCCGCTGGCTAATTTCTTGACAGTCTTAATGAATGATTGTTCTTCAATGAGTGAAATCAATGCTTGCTCGTTACCTTTTAAGAAACACGATGATGATAATGAAACTAGCAAGAAAATTAGGAAGAAATTTAAAGCTTATCAACAACAAGAGGAAGATAAGAATTTTGTAGCCACTGATGAAAAGGAAGGAAATGGCAAGGCAGCCGATGCAAGTATTAAAAGTAAAGTTAAGGATGAAAATGCTATACCACAAGCTCCTCCTGTTGGAGAACCCTTTAGAAATAGAAAAATTAAATTGATTTTGGATCCAGATGATGATTGGAAAGACGAGGAAAACGATAGCAACGATGATGACAATATAGATGATAAACACCCCGCCAATCGTGATAATGATGCAAATGATAAACAATCGGGAAGGAAATTGAGAAAAATCCACAATTACACGAACTTTACTAATAGCTCCTCTAATATTCAAATGGAAGATGGAACTGCTGTGTCAAGATCTTCATTTACTACTACGTTTATTATCCTCTTCATTTGCTTCTTAGTAGCCTTGAATTAAAAGCAAGTTATATAGATACTATACAATATACATTCTATTTTATGTTAAGCATTCTATTTAAAGATCCTCATTCATCCAATCTAAAGTGTATTTGATACCAGTTTCTAAATCAACTGCTGGCTTATAGCCCAAAATAGATTTAGCTTTAGTAATATTATGATATCTTGTAGCACAAACAACCTTGACTCTAAACGGAGTAATCCCAGGTTCTTTACCCATCAATTTGGAGAAAAATTCTGAAAAGTAACCTAAAGTAATAGCAACCGGACGACTTAATTTAATATAATATTTGTCAATATATCCATCTGCCTTCCAAACAGTTCTAGCCAAAGTCCAAAAATAAGTTGGAGCATCATTAGTAATGAAAAATGTCTCACCACCTAACTTTGGTGCCACTTCAGGATCTAAAATCTTTTCAGCTGCCAAAACATGAGCATCAGCAACATTTCCTACAAATGTCCAATCGAATAAATTGTTATTATCACCCAATTGATACTTTGATTGTCCTAATTTCGCACTTGCTCTCAAACCAGGGACTAATTGACGATCACCAGGACCAAAAATACCAGCAGGTCTTAAACAAACTGTCAAGAACCCGTTGGCAGGATCATTGGCTTGCATCACAGCAGTTTCTGCGATGGCTTTGGTTTCATTATATCCGTCCATGTGAACTTCAGGATATGGCCAAGATTCGTCTGCGTTGTGAACATCTTGGCCGTTGAATATAACCCCGGCGGAGGAAGTATATACCAATGCCTTGACTTTTTGTTGTTTGGCTACGGAAATGACATTCTTGGTACCTTCAACATTAACTTTTTCATAGATTTCTTGAGGTAAACCATGCATTGGAGAGGCTGCATGAACGATGACATCACATTGGGATTGTGTTATGGCATCGGTTATATCTTGAGAAGAGGTTAAGTCCCCCTTGATGAATTGGATTTCGGTTGGTTGAAATGTGAAATAGTTTGATAATTTTTCTGGTAATGGACGGACATCAAATACAGTTATTTTTGTTTGGGGACAGTGTCTATAAAATTGTTCTATTAAATGAAGACCAAGGAATCCGGATCCTCCTATCAATAAGACTGAATTTAAAGGAGATTTGGTCATCTTTGGCTTATGTCTATATGATATAATAATTTAATAGATAAAGAAACAAAAGTGTTGGTGGGTTTACCTTGTTTGATTTTGATCTCTCGTTGATTCTTTTTTTTTTTCGTTTAAATGATTTATACGAACAAACAGATTGTTAAACGAGCGATCATTAGTTAGAGTAAGGTTTTTGATGTTACAATATAACTACAAACTATACGAATGGCTGAATGACTGAATAGTATGAATAGAATGAATAGATTGCCCTATAACTATTTATAATACATACACAAATGACTAACTCAATTATACTATTATTATACTACTACTAAAATTGAAACATTGATTTATATTTATCAACTTCTTCTTGATTCAAGGCGACGTTAACCACTTCAACATCAGGGAATTGGAATTGGGTAGATGATGGTAAAGGTTTAGTTATGTCACCATTGGTGGAAGTTGGTTTATTTTCGGTATTCTTCGAAAATGCAGCTCCAAAAGTATTGGTAGTGGTGGTGGTTTGTTTCCTAGTTATCTCTGCAAAAGCGTTCTGACCTTTTTCGATGACTGGTTTTTCAATCACTGATACCTTTGGTTTTTCGGTTTCTGATTCTTTAGCAGGATTGTTAATTATTCCAAATGAAAATGCAGGTTTACTCTTATTTTTATTATCTTGATCAGCTGGAGAGGCAGTAGCAGTCCCGTTGATTTCAGGTGCAGGTTTAGTGCCATTTGACGGCTTGAATGCACCAAAGCTGAAACCAGTTTTGGATGTCAGGTTCCCAAAAATTGACTCCTCTTTCTTGTTTTCGTTCTTTTTATTCTTTTCTATAATCTCGTCTTTCTTTGTTCCATTGGTATCCCTATTTTCACCAAACAAAGACAGTTGTGGCTTGTTTGTCGTTGTCACAGGTAATGGCTCAGACTTGTCAAATAATATAGTCTTTTCAATGTCACTAGCAGTTATAGAAATTGATTTATTGGCACTTGGAACAATTGGGACTGAAGTTTGAGCTGATGTTGATTTATCTACTTTTGGCGATTTCTTTGGTCTGGATCTTGATGATGAATAAGGATTTGAGAATAAATTTAACCGATCGGAGCTTTTGGTGTCACTCGTCGAATTCTTTTCTTCTGATGATGATGAGAAGCCTTGCTCATTTTTCCCGTCTAATATCGATAATAACGTCTTGGCTGCTGTACTGGTCGGTGGGACTGATATGTTCAGGGGAGGAATAAAACTTGTAGATGAGGGTGCCGTGAATGCTGATTTAGTATTATTAGCTTCCACCATGCTAATATTACTCATTGTCCTATTTGCTTTATCGCTAATTCTGCTTTGTTTCTTTCTAGTTGATAATGGGGCCCTAATTCTAGTTCTATAAGGAGATGGTAATCCTGAGAATTGATATACTCTTTTGATTGATGGAATACTTCTATTTGAAAAACTAGTATTTGAACGATCAAATGTATCATTATGTATTGTGTGATACACCGGGTTGTACTCTGGGGTATTTATAGTCACATTCGGAGTTAATCTTAGAGTATGTTCATGCTGTGGTAGTTGTTGTTTTTGGTGATGTTCTGATTTTTGAGGAGTGGAGAATGCGTCAATTTTAGCTTTCTTGTGGTTTGTTAATACTAAGCTATCATTTATTGTTGAATCATCATGGTCATCATGTTTTCTCTTGTAAGGACTATTCTGTTTCGATTTCGAAAGCAAAGAAACAACGCCTTCATATTCAACATCAGTTAATGGTTTATTTCCCTTTTGTTTAAAGAAATCGGACAAAATGGTATTTGCAGTTGGTTGTGCTTCATCTTTACTTTCATTTTCCGTTGAATGATTAATTAGAGTCGTGGTATCATCTGCTATATGAAATGAACCAGGAATTCTAAATTGGGGCTCTGGGAATTTGAATGGTTGAATTGGTGGATTTGAAGTAGATTGCTGTGTTGATGATGATGTTGATGAAGGTGATGGTGGTTGGGATAAAGATTTAATTGAGTCCCATAATCCTCTGACTTTAGTAGATAGTTTTCTATTGGTGTACGGTTGTGTTAGAGACTTAATTTTCTCTCTATATGACTTGTATACTTTTCTATTGTCCATGGTTGATGATAGACTATGTAAGTATTACTCCCCTTGATGGTGATGATGATGAATGGATGAAATTAAAAATAATTTTTGGTTTCAATTTTTTTTTTCTGCCAAATTTTAAAAAAAAAAAAAAAATTAAAAATTAAAAGTCACATGACTGAAACAATTTGCGACAATGGTTTCACAATTTACGACAAATTATGCGACAAACCCAAAATCAATTTTAATTTTTGAAATCAAATTTTGAAATTTAGAAAATTCCCAATCATAAAATGACATATATCACGTGCGTAGATGATTTTACGACAACTATTCAAGATTTACGACAAGAACTCGATTTCGTTAATAAAACTGCAAATGTTAAACTCCGATTTATGGAAAATCAAAATTCATTCATACAAACATCGCCTTGTTTTTCATTTCATTCATTTACCCACCCATCTTGTGATATATGATCTTGTGATAATAACCGTTTAAGTATGACTACCCCAATTGAATTGCTTTACAAGTTTGATCAATATCTTACTCATCAACTAGAACAACATTCAATTACTTCTAATCTATTGATTCACCCAACATCTAAATTTATTACTGAAATATTGATTATTATAGTAATTGTTTTATTAAGTTATGAAACCATATATTGGAGTGGAATTTATTTAGGATTATGGGAATATCATGCTAAAGATATATTCACTGAAGTACCCATACATTGTGCTCATTTATCTGTAAGAGTAAATATTATAAACTATGAAAATATGGAGAAATTAAATGAATATTATCAATTAAAACAAAGCTCTAAATATAATCCATTGATTTGGAATAAATTAAATCAAGTTGGTGATGAAATATTTAAATTGCAAAAATTTATTAAATATTATTATGAATTTAGTCCAGAAGATTTTGAAATGAATGAAGAACCTGAATTTGGGTCAACTATTGAACATTTAAGAAATAAAACATTGAATTTATTCCGTGATTCGGAATTATATAAAGAATTTCATTGTCATGATTTGACTATTGGGAACGTATTGGTGTTTAATAATAAGAATGAAGAAGTTGGAGAGGATCAGAATAATAATTATTTAAGTAAATGTAATATTGAAACTGGGAATGTTATTGATTGCGTTATTGTTATTTAGATTAGTTGTATAGATAGATACCCCCCTAGAAGATTCATTTATAAGTTATTATTCATCATTCAAAATATACCTCTTTTCCTTAATAATATTCAAATCTACTAATCTTTGCTCGGTTATAACCCAAAGTTTAACGACTCGTTCTAACTTAGATTCCAAAGATAAGGTTTGTAATTTACTTATTTCATCTTCAGCACCATCTTTATCACAATTACTATTTTGATTGGTATCATTCGGATTTAAGATTTGATTAATTGCAGCATTATGAGAATTGATACTGTATTCAATTGTAGTCATTTCCATATCATCGTCGTCATCATCATCATTATTATTATTATCTGTTTCCATATTGGGCAACTCTTCATGTTGTTGTTCTAAACTAGATAAATCAAATTCAATAAATTTGGGACCTTTATAACTTTGCATAATATCTTTCCTTCTCTGATCTTCATGAGATATTCCCATGATTTCATCAATAAATCTATTATCATTATCATCATCATTATTAAATTTATTACCGTGATTGAAATTATCATTATCATAAAGATTTAATATTGCTCTATTCACCAATCTATAACATTGATTTCTCAATGATAAATTGAACAATGATCTTAATTCTTCGGGTAAATCCTTTTGATCTTCAATATTCTTTATATTTGGATCGAAATTAAAACATAATAAGCTCATTGTAATTTCCAATTCTTTTAATAACTTAAATGAATTAGATACTTTATTAATCAAATTCTCTCTTACAAATGTTAAGATATCATCCAAAAACTTTCTTTCGTCAGTTGGGGTATCTTGATTTAACTTATGATTTCTGATCATTTCAACAAGATTTAATCTTAACAATTTAAAATGTAACAAATTATTCAAATCTAATATTGTGGGGAAATATTCACTTATCTTTTTAATAGCTTCTGTTATTTGACCCTTTAAAATCAACATCTTGATTTCTTGACGTTGAATAATGGTGGAATAACCAGATATTAACTTTGTGCCTACATGCGGGTAAGTATTAGCTCCAGTACCCGCACCAGCATCATTATCATCATGATTATTGGAGCTATTATTATTACTATCAGATTTGAAATAGTCCATCACGACATTGGAGAATTCATCTTCGTCAAGTTTGCTTAAATTATTTAATTGGTTTATGAATGGATGATGTGGAGTTGTTGTAGTTGTATCTGTAGCTCTAGATTTGGTGGTGTTACTGGTGTTGGTAGGTGTTGTAGGAACAGATCTATTATTAATATCTATATTCAATTCTTTAGCAAAACTAACAGCTGCTTGTTGATAACCTTCTTGTATAAAGTAGTTTAATATCAAATGGTCTATCTTCTCTTTGGGTATGGTTGATGACATTGCTAGGGTTTTTAGAATATTGATGAATCCTTCATATGACAAGGTGTGTGTTCATCCTCAAAATGGTGAAATCTTAAACTATGGAGAACAAGTTGTTAGCTTAACTTCAAATCTTTTTTTTCCTCCACACAAACTTTTGTTAGTAATCTTCCACTCCTCCTTAATTGCACTCACAGTGAGATTTTCTCTAACTGGTTGCAATTACATCATATGGGTCCAACCAAGCAAACATACTTGAGGTTCATATGAATGCCAACTACCTCGTTTATGCTAATGTACCTATACTTTCGGACATTTTGTTTGAATCCTGAGTTCTAAAGTATGAATCAAAATCCCAGATTACCTACAAACATCAATCACATACTTAGTATGCGTATTTATTCTCTCTCCCTCTATCTCTATTTACGGACCCTATTTATGATCTATCACTTATTGGGAGTATTTCAAGTAAAATATCAAAGGAACTGAATGATGTATTTGTTTAGATACAAGTATAAAACATCACCGCTCTAGCAATTTACCTTGACTTG
The DNA here is from genome assembly GCA_002105455.1 of Hemisphaericaspora xylofermentans. Lineage (NCBI taxonomy): Eukaryota > Fungi > Ascomycota > Pichiomycetes > Serinales > Debaryomycetaceae > Hemisphaericaspora > Hemisphaericaspora xylofermentans. Next base: position 32,492 of record NDXA01000032.1, on the reverse strand, counting down.
TCTTGACATCTTTCATATTAAACTAAAAGCAACAAAGCTAAACTTTATGGCTGCAAGAAAAAAACAACATTACAAAGAGTTTTACAACCAGCCATCAATCCTATTGAAGAGCAGCAAGGAATGCCACCAGTTAGGAGAAGAGCAAGTAAGAAAGGACCATTGGCTCCCTCGGTGGCATCAATTGCAGAACAAGATCAAATTAAATCCCAAGTAAAAGAAAGCGTTAACGACGATAAGGAAGTTGTTAGAATGTACATGAAACAACAATACAGACCATATTCAATAAAAGATATTCAGTTGAATTTACATAATGAATTCAATAAGAATAAACTTACAGCAATACTTGAATCATTAGTACAAGAGAGGGAATTGGTAAGTAAAATAATTGGAAAATCCACTTACTATGTTTATAAACAACTTGTACCAGAGGAAACGAATTCCTTCACACAAGAACAATATCAGGAATTGGATGAAAAGGTAAAATTGTTAAATAAAGAGATCCAAGAAGTTAAACAAGGTATGATATATGTACATATCTACTTTTTCTCACATTGGCTACTAACAGAATACAGAAATCCAAGTACTTAGCTCCACTCCTACGGATGCTGAATTGTTACAATCCGTCGATTCGGCAAAGAAACAGATTGAAACACTTAAACAACAATTGGAGAATCTGTCAGTTGACGAATCCAGTGAAAGTAAGGATGCAATTAAGGAATATTATTCCAAATTGATCAAAATAAGAAAAGATAGGAAAGATATGGTAAGTTTCCACTTACACTTCAGTACAACCTGGGGAATCTATTAACGCAAACCGCTAGTTCAATAATTTCAACTCTACAATTGGTGAGTGGAGTGAGGATTTGGAAAAGTTAATGGTATGTCTTTCTACATTAGCTTTCAATGATGAAATCCTACTAACAAAAATGTAGGATGATTGGGGTATTGATAAAGAAGAACTTGAATATCATAACTCGTTTAAAGTTGTAATGTAAGAACATTGGCTATCAAAGTTGTTGTGCTAAAGTTTTTATTTGCTTACTTAATCTTGAACTTCTATTTATAACTACAATGAACATTCCGAAATTTGACAAAAGAAATTTACTTCAATTGCTACTTAGTTTTGTCTAGCATAGATTATCTATATTCATAAATAGTGATGTAGCTAGTAAGTGACCATTGCTAGTCATGTTTAATACTAACTGGGTGTAATTAATGTTAGTGCGGTTGAGCAAATCTTCATTTTTTTTGCAACCAAAGTTTTCTGCATTTTTGTTTACATTAACGTAATCAACAACCAATTTATAAATTTAACTAGTATGCTATCTAACCTATCATCTTTGTTGTTGTCAAATCTAATGAATAAATTAACACTCTGTCATTAGATCCTCTTTTTAGTGGAAGAAAATGTATAAAAAGGGGTTGTAATTCCCCTTTTTCACATTTTCACGTTTTCTTTTCTTTTTGCAATTCATATTCTTCCAATCAAATTTACACTCAATATTTGATATCCAATCTATCAATTCATTCGCTCCCTATACGTCCGGTATCCAAATCCTCAAAGAGTGTGGTCGTAAGGTTTGCAAAAGTGTGATACAATGTGATGCTGGGAGGGCTGGTATCTGTAACGATTCCAAACTTGATAATTTCCCTTGTATTCCATTAAATTCCCCACAAAAATGGAGGTCGCTGAATTGAACTTGAGCCTTTCGAAAGATTGAAATTTGAAGAACTTAGAGCCCTAAGGAAGATAAATCTTATCCGCCACTTTTATAGAATGTGAAGAAGTATCCATCATCACACACAGCGCGGAAATGGCAGTAAGAGTTCTACGAAATTTCAATCGCACTAAAGGTTCAATGCAGCGACCACAGGTGTTTTGATTAATTTAATAGGATAGAAGGCAAATTATCGTTTTGGAATCATTACACCTACCAGTCCAACAAGTGTCGCAATGGATCGCATTTTTGGCGAATTTACGACCACACTCTTTGAGGATTGGCTATTTGGTTTGAGGATGTGAGGACATTTCAATGATATTGTCCGATGATATCAAGGAGGATTCTCCCACCACAGTGAGTCGTTGATGGCTATCAGTGCTCCAGGGAAAACATGTCAGCCTTACATGGTGACTGTTCCTTGGCAATTGTACCCGGTATTCATTCACCAGTTTTATCAATTTGTCAACTTGCGAATAATTGCTTTCGGAAAATACCTCCTCCAAGTAACTAGAGTAGGGGCAGAAAACCGATTGAAACAGTGGAAATGTGTGTTAAATATGGAGATCCACAAAGCGAAATTGATCCAGATGCCAGTAGATAAAAAAAATTGAAGCCCAACTGATGATTAATTTGTATATTATATATGTACACACTTTAAAGAGAAGGAAAAAGGTACAATCCCGCATTGGAATTCAACTCCTTTCTTTGTTTATCATATATCTTATATAAATATAGTCATGACTTGTCGTTACAGTAAATATTAGATATCTATATTCTATCAAACCATTATAAACATAGTAAATAGTTATATAATAATATATACCCCTGAAGGAAATAGTCTTGGGTATGCACCTATATTAGTGGCTAGTGGATTTTTTTATGTAATTACCGTACAAATTCAAACTTTTGGAGAGCTACTTCCTAGTAGGCTAACATACTTCAAAGTTTTCCAAACTTCGAGCTCTGATTTTATCTTTTCTGATAGGACTGAGTATACTTAATCATAGATATTCAGGTAGAGATAGAAAATTCGTAAAATGGACATGTATCCGTGTATGTAAAGCTGACATAGTTCCGTCCTTGTGATCATTCGTAGGATACCGCGGCGAAAGCTTGTGGTACGGTGTCATTATGATATAAACTCCTACTTTCGTGTATCAAACTTTCCTGTAATCGGAATCTAAAGTCCATTTACTACTCCGGAAGGATCATTAATGAATAAAACTTGTCGCAGTTAGTTTTCCACGAGCGATTTGCTTGGCAACATTTACAAGCCGGGAGTCCCTTATTGTTGTTCGTAAAGGGAGCTTAGAATTATTTCACAACCAAATGCCTAAAAGCTACGACTGTAGAACAGTTTACTTCCCTAAATTGTTTAAATGCAAGTACCAAAGATCTTAATTCAGATCGTTTTCCAAGCCCGAGAAAATACTCAGTAGAATCGTGGGGGTAAGTTCCTTTCTAGATTTTGATGGAATATGAGATAGTTCTTTCTGATATGCCAGATCTTAAAAATAGGGTTCTGGATATATAGATGGGTATGGTTCCTCTTTGGTTCACTTCTAATTGAAGGAAATCCCCAAATTTTAATCGGTCACTCAACACAGCCATGGAAGTAGCCAATAATTTAACATATGGTTTGGAAATATATGACATCTTAGAATCACAAAAGCTATCAAGTCAATGCATTTTCAAAGAGCTTGAGTCAACTCAAGCCATGTTCAAAGAACTTGATTCAATTGCAGTTGGGTCGGGAGAGCTCTGTCTATTAGAACAGAAACCTGGAGTGCATCCAAAGGAGACAATTTTTAGTCTTCCTTTTGAGATTATGAGCATTGTTTTAGGATACTTGAACCAATATGATAAACTACATTTATACAAATCGCATTGGTACTTTGAAGAGGTGTGTAAGGTTCTGATATTTCGGTCATTGTATGTTTATCCTTCATATGGCCAATCAGTTGTAATTCCCAAACGATATTATGCCCCATTTTATCTAAAGCATACTATTCTTGATTTTGACAATTTTTACGATTTGGTGTTCCGTGACAACAGCATAGATATTAAAATACAGGAGATTATTTTGCTGAGTGAAGATCTAGCAGTTGAACAATTGGACCAGATAGTTGGTCGGTTTGGTTGTGCAGTTAGAATTTGTACCAACTTTCACACCGGAATCCATAATTGGTTAGATATTCATCAGAACCAAAAGGTATCCCAGTACCATTACTTGACCAATGATGATGATCATGACTATATTGAATCGATTGCAAAGGAAGTAAGGAACCTAACAATCTTGCGCATAACACCAGCTGTATCTAGGTTTGTGAACTTGACGCTGCTTACAATCTATTGGAAATCAGATGTTGATATCGAGTTTGATACTCCACTAGTCTGTCTGGAATTGCATTTAATCCTTTTGGCCCGAAATCCGCGTTTAGCGGGTGTATTAAAAGCTTTTGATCTACTGAAGATTCGGAGGTTGAAATTATACGGAACTGATGAAACAGATTCGGCTGCATTCCGAAAGTTTTCTCACAAATTTACATCTCTTGAAGCTTTGGATATCGACGCTTACCCACAAGAAGTTTGGAATGAAACTATTTCAAGTTTGGCTCCTGATACACTAAAGGAGCTTTACTTAGGGCGCGAAGTTTTTGATGAGTCGTTGCCTGGTTTATTACATCACCGAAATTCCTTAAAGCTCATAAGTAATGCTATCATGGCGGAACCAATTTTCCAATATCGTTCGTCCGCTGAGATCCAACTCCCGTTTAACTTGGATCTCTTCCCCAATTTGAAGTATGTGATCCATGATAAAAATACCAATGAGGTGGACCAAGATGAACAGAAGCTTGTTGCTATGGAATTCCATCATGGTCCTTTTATACTCTCGCCCTGATCTTGAAAGGGTTATGAACAATATGTTTTGTTAAGTCGTTCCCCATTTTACTCTTTCTTAACTAGATTATCATAAATATAAGTAACTTCTTGGCTTTATTAAACAAGTGGTCAACTTTTTGATGAAACGTATTATGTCGCATCCGACACAAAGGTAGTCAGTCAGTGAATAGATTTCACTTTGGCATTGACTCGTTATTAGTTTCATTTCAATCAATGACCTGAATTAAATTTCTAAAGGTAACTGGATAATAATCAATCATATGTTGACAGCACATATCTGTAAGCTTGCAGCAACAATGGGGAAAATTAAGGAACAATTAATCAAAGGAAAAACAATAAAGAGGCGGAAAAATTACAATTGGAAAAAAATAAAAAATAAATAGATCGCGAAAAGAAATTTAAGCTTTTTTTATTTTTTAGTGGTTGCATTTTGTGTTAATAATGATATTTAATTTTTTGAAAATAAATTTTTCGTGTGGTTGTTGTTGTTTATTTTGCTTTTGCTTTTGCTTTTGTGCCACACTTCTTTGTTTGCTCATTAACTACAGCTAACTGCTTACGTAAATAATTTTTTATTATCAGCGCTTAAGTTTTTCACATAATATTAACTTCCAATTCATTTTATTTTACAAAACTATTCCCTCTTCTATTTATAATTTATTTATACGATAGGTCATTCCCCCCAATCAGCCCTACACTAATAGTTACAGCTATAGTTATAGTGAAAATAAATAGAAAGAAGTCCCTTTAGTTGATATTTACATTCTTTAATAGCCTTATTACATATCCAACCTCATCTAAATACTTATACTACTACTACTAGAACTGACTAGATCTACTACTTGCACTGTTAATAATTACGATTACTATTATTTTAGGACCTTTAGATTTGATTTACACTACCACACTATTTACAGTTTATGTTCATTTGTTTTATTTAACTAAGTTAGACTCGAACCAATTATGATTTCATCAACACTAAGAAGAGCTTGTATTTTAATATCATGTACATTCTTGGGACTCACATGTGGTACCTTATACTTGTACTCCTCATATAGTCCCCAATTAGCTCAACGACTCCACTATTCAGCATCTGATTCTTCATTTATCGCCCTTTTAGGAACAATAGGAGTTGCCATTGCTGGCCCAATTGCAGGTTCCGTCATTGATAAAAGGGGTTATACCGTTGCATTAACACTTGGTGGGACATTAATTGTTTTGGGATATTTTGGAATGAAGAGACAATTTGATAATAGTTATTCTCATTTAAATCTTTCTGGGTCGTTTATATTTGCAATTGGCTTAGGGTCAACTTTTATTAGTTTATCTTGTCTTAAATGTTGTGCTATTGCCTTTCCTGGTATGAGAGGGGTGGCTACTTCATTACCTTTGGCATTATATGGCCTTAGTGCATTATTTTATTCCGTCATCGCATCGGTCTTTTACCCAGGTGATACTTCAAACTTTTTGGGGTTTGTTGCATATTCAATCATTGTCATTTTAGTTATTTGTTCACCAAGTGTGATTATGGCTGATCGTGAACATAAAAAATTAAAACGTCCATCTTCCCCTTCATCACCATCTACCACCTCGTCCTCCAAATTCCAAGAAACTCATAAACCATCACCAAAATCATCCAACTTATTCCAAAACCCTAAATTCTGGCTCCTTTTCGCCATAACAGGTACCCTAGCTTCCCTTGGACAAATGTACATTTACTCAGTAGGTTATATGGTCAAAGCATTAGTCTCCTATACCCTCATCAGAAACGGTGGAAGTATTGATACCATTACCCCAATCTCAATCGAAGAAACTGAACTTGTCATCCAACATGACCAACAATTCCAAGTTGGTCTCTTATCTATTGCAAATTGTGTAGGAAGGATCTTATCGGGGATATTGGGTGATATAATCACCCAATCCTTTGGTTTACCGCGCACTTGGCTCTTGTTTATTCCATCAATTGGAATGACAATTACACAATTGTTAAGTTTTAATATTAAGAATTATGCAAAATTGCCAGTGGATTCCTTATTAACTGGATTGTTTTATGGGTTTACTTTCTGTGTCATGCCTGCTATTGTGGGTGATATGTTTGGAATGGATAATTTTTCATTTAATTGGGGAATTGTGGCATTGGCACCCATTTTCCCTAGTTATTATTTTACAAGATTGTTTGGACAGATTTATGATTCCAAATCAATCGCAAATACTGCAACTAATGGTGGTGGATTGGTTTGTATGTTGGGGAATCAATGTTATAATTCAATTTTCAAGATTACGTTTTCAGTTAGTATCTTATCAATTATATTGGTACTGGCTTTAACTATTGGTGGGAAGTATTATTATTGGCAGAAAGTTACTGGTTCTACTACTCCAAGAAAGTTAAAACTTAGTCTTGGTTCTCCTTCATTATTACCAACTGCATCACCAGTAAGAATACAATTTAATGAAAAGGCTAGTTAAGAGCTCTTTTCTTTCTTGTGTATTATAGACATATCATATCATATCATAACATTTCATTTCATGCATTTCATTATATAGAGAAGATGATTAGATTAGAAACATTTAATATAACTACACATTACTTTGACATCAATAGTTAAGTAAATTAATAAAATCAAAACATAACTTATTATAATTATAGCTATATATATACATAGTAAACAAAATTTCAAAAACTAAAAATACAAAATACAACATTGTCTTTATTAAATAAAACACTCAATTTCTAGTACTAAACCTAGAAATTACTCTGTGACCAGTAGTTCCTGTACTACTCAATTGGCCAGATGAAGGCATTGAGCTCATTCTCTTTGTTGGTCTTGGGAAAGCACGACGTTCTCCAGTATCCATCAAACTATTCAAATTATGATTCTTCAGCACCTCGGATTTTGGCAGTATATCTTCTAACTCCTTCAATTGATCATTCTCATCTTCATCAACCGTTAATTCATCCAAATTTCTGTGAACTAAATAACGCAATGCATTATACCAAATATTATGACGTTTTCTAGTTGCACAAGTAAATTTAATTTTCTTCCCATCAGTAGAATGAACAATAATACTCTTGAAATATAACCCAGTAGGTAATGGATTATTATCATCCACACTTTCAACATTCAAAATTGCTGCCGCACGAGTTTTAACCAGGCCAGGATTAGCCAATACTGGATTATTCTCTGACCAATAAAGTGTTAATGAATATGGATGGACCCAGAAGTAACGTTCATGTCTTGTATCACCAATTGCACTGAATGCACCTAATCTTCTATAATACTTGAATAAATATTCACCAATCATGACTTGGGTAATTGCAGGAATCATAACTCTATCTGTCAATGAAACATCAGTTGCAATAGAGAAAATTGCATTTGATCTTAATGAATCATGAAGACTAACAGCTGAAGAATCTAAATGGGTAGATAATCCTGATTTGACAGTGGAAGAACGAGGCATACGACCAACACTTTTAGTAGTTTCTGGTGATTGTGGGATTCGTTGTGGTATTGGTACTGCTGGTTGGGCTAATGGTTCGACAGGATGACGTTCCTTGACAATATCTAAATCATGAGTAATTGCTGGAGGTGGTGGAGGTGGTATATCATCTTTATGAATGTATCCACGAGATTCAGCTTGCTTCTTGAAAATTTCATCTGAAGCTTTTTCAAGGGAAGACGTCTTCAATCTCAATAATTGATTGAAGTAGGTACTAGGAACAACCTTCACTGCTGGGGTAGATTCAGGGTTTGGATGGGTTGTGGTTGCAACAAATGCTGCTTCTGGAATGGATAATAATCCAAACACCTTACCAGCATTAGAGAATTTTTCTTTATTATGAAGAACCTCAACTGCCCCTTCAAATTCTTCAAATTGATCCTTATTGATTACCACTTTATTAAGCTCACTTGCTCTAGATTCTAATTCAGATTCGCTGATGTGTTTGGAAGTCATAGAACGTGATTTTAAGTCTTGGAATTCAGCTTTATCTAATAAAACAAATCCTAATTCATCCAGTCTATTAATAAGGACTTCTTTGGAAATTTCTTCAGGAGCTTGCGATTTCAATTGGTGAAGTTCTGAATCCTTTTCAGCTAATGATTGTTTCAACTTAAGAACTTCAGCTTCTGGTAGTAATATAAGTGATGAATTCTTAGCATATTCTTCCACTTTCTCTTTATCAACGGCAGATAATTGTTCATGTTCGTCTTTAGATAAGACAATCATATTCAATCTGTCGGCAGAAAGTTCTAATTCTTCGGGAGTTAAAGCAAATCCAGAATGGGCATCTGCAAACTCTTCTGCGTCTATTTCTCTTGTTGTTGGCTCCTTCAAGGATTCTTGTAGTTTGTTATATTCACCAACAGACAAAACCAAATACCCCAAACCTTCCAACTCCTTCTTCACTCTAGCAATCAGTTTCTCGTCATCTGAAATTTCCAAGTTCTTAACTCTCTCTTCAAGTGCAGCATTGCTGTCAAATAAATCATTAAATTCGTGTTCAGTCAAGATCACCTTCCCTTCACCCTTGGCTCTTTCTTCCAATGTTTGTGAGCCACTATAACGTAATTCTTCGAGCTCATTCTTATTAATTAAAGCAAAGTTTCGTTCATCTGCACGTTGGTCCAAAGATTTCGCCATTTCAGATTGAATGTTATCGTATTCATCATTCTTGACTACAACAAATCCTTCAGCTGAAGCCTTTTCTGAGAGTGGTTCTTCTGCCTTTCTCTTCAATTCAGAGAGTTCATCAGCTCCCAAAACTGAGAATCCAATTGCAGCAGCATTCTTCTCAATATGTTCAATGGATGGTTTATGAGCATTAACTAATAATTCATCATACTCAGTATTCTTTAATAATTTCAAATCTGTTCCAACAAGTTTATCTTCAACTGTTTGATTTGCTTGTTTAATTAATTCATCGTGTTCTTCCTTTGGAATTACCAATTTACCATTTTCTTCTGCGACCTTCGAAACAACTTCTAATGATGGATGGGTAGCTTTATTATTTAAATCTTCAAAATCAGACACTGGTACAACCCTCATATCTTCCTTTGCAGCCTTTTCGTGTATTGATTCCTTTGAGAGTGAATCTAACATATTAAATTCAGATACTGGAATAACCACATGCTCATGACGTTTTGAATAATCCTTCAATTTTTCAACGCTTGGATTTACAACACTTTCTTCATATACATTCTTTGGGAGCACGACCATATTTTCCTTTTCGGCCCTAGCATCAAGTGGCTCATTTGCACTCCTTGTTAATTCTTCAAAATCTTGCTTGGAAACAACTTCATAACCATTATTTTGACATTTATCTTTAAGGAACTCAAGGGATGGTGATTCACGGTGTTTCGATAATTCAGTAAATAAACCAACGGGAACAACTTTCAAGCCCTTTGAGTGTGCTTTATCTTCCAAGGAGCTATCTATTTCGTTTTGCATTTCGGTATATATATCTTCAGAAATTACAATATGTGATTTCGCATTGGCAAAGGCCATAATTTCATCAATTGTTGGATCTGTCGCGAAGTGGTTCAATCTGTCATATTCTTGATTATCAACAATTTGCTTTCCTTCTTTAGTGGCTCTATCTTCCAAAGGTTCATTCGCCAACCTTTCCAATTCTTCATATGCATCAAACGTGATAAGTTTCAATGATGCTTCTGATGCTCTTTCTTCAATGGGTTTGTTAACTTCGTATTTCATGTTTTCAAGGTACTCTTTCTCGATGATATAATGTCCTTTAGCATCAGCATGGGACCTAATTTGCTCGATAGATGGATCAGTGGAATCTTGTCTTAGTCTCAGTACTTCTTCGATAGTGATGATTTCCAAACCTTGATTAGACGCCTTTTCTTTTAAGAATTCAACAGATGGATTTTCAAATATTAATTCCAATTCTCTTAATTTATCTTGTTTAATGGCACGCATACCGGACTTTTCTGCTTTTTCTTCCACGCTCTCATTAGCTAACTTAGTCAATGAATTAAACTCCGATTCTGGTACAATTACTGACTCTTGTTGCTTAACTTTTTCAATTAAATAATCCATTGGTGGAGAATCTAATTTTTCCTTTAATCCTTGAAGTTCATCAATTGGAATCAATGACAAGTTCTTCTTGGCAGCTTTTTCTTCTAATGGTTCTTCAGTATCTTCAACTAATTTATTATAATCAGCAACTGGGACAACAACACGTTCTTGATCCCGTGCCTTTTCTTCGATGAACGACAAATCTGGAGATTTGATAGTAGAATTAAGATTGTCATATTCTTCTTTTGGAACAGCAATATGATTATGTTTAAGAGCAACGTAATTAATATGCACCAATGATGGAGCTTCAACTTTTTGAACCAATTGATCATATTCCTCTTTGCCTAATGGAACCAAATTGGCTTCTTTGGCTAACTCTTCAATCGGTTTGTTAAAGAACTCAGTGAGTTTATTGTACTCTTGATGATCAACGGTTTCATAGCCAATGGCAGATGCCTTGGATTTGATGTAATCTATATCTGGAGATTCAATCTTTCGTTCAAGGTCTTCTAATTCTTGCTTTGGAATAACCTTCAAGCCAGATTCTTCTGCTTTCTCCTCGATTGGTTGGTTAGCCTTTACTTGAAGTAATTCATATTCTTCTTCCAGCACAAGAGTCTTCAAATGTCTTCTACAACAATCCTTCAAATATTCCAAAGTTGGGTTCTCAATTTTGTCTTTAAGAGATGCGTATTCTTCTCTTGGAATTACATGCATTCCCAGTTCTTCTGCATGAGCTTCTAATGATCTACTGGAAGTTTCAACTAATTTCTTGTGTTCATCGGATGAAATAACCGCCATTCCCCTTTCTGAAGCATGTTCATCAAATGTCTTATTGGCCAAGTTGACTAACTCTTCATGTTCTTCTTTCTTTAACACGACCAGATTATCTTCTTCTGCCATCTGTTCCAATGATTTGTTAGCCTTGTTAACTAACTCGTTATGAGAATCTACAGTAAGAACAATCATTTGATTCTCTTCAGCCAATTGATCGATCGTTCTGTTAGCTTTATTAACTAACTCTTCATAATCAGAATTCAAAATAGCTACCATTCCGTTCTCCAATGCAAGGTCGTTTATACTCTTATTTGCTTTCTTCAATAATTCTTGATGGTCATTCTTTGAGAGAACAACCTTTTCATTTTCTTCGGCTAAATCTTCTAAAGTCTTACATGATTGCAAAACTAAATTTTCATGGACATTCTTGTCTACGGCAACTTTTCCGGCTTCTTCTGAAATTTCATCTAATGACCTGTTGGCTTTAGCAACCAATTCTTCATGGATTTGTTTATCAACCGCAATCTTTCCGGCTTCATTTGCAATTTCATCCAAAGTTCTGTTAGCCTTTGCAACTAATTCATCATGTGCTTCTTTATCAAGCGCAATCTTACCAGATTCTTGAGCAAAATCATAGATTGATCTATTGGCTTTGGCAACTAATTGTTCATGGGATTCCTTGTCCAAAGCAATCTTTCCAGATTCTTCGGCAAAATCATCTAATGTTCTGTTTGCTCTCTTTACCAATTCTTCATGGGCTTCTTTAGCTAATGCAATCTTTCCAGCTTCTTCAACAATTTCGTCTAAGGTTCTGTTAGCTTTACTTACCAATCCCTTATGAACATCCTTATCTAAGGCAATCTTCCCAGATTCATTTGCAAATTCATCTAAGGTTCTGTTTGCTTTATTGACTAATTCTTCATGTGATTCCTTGGATAATGCAATCTTTCCGGATTCTTCCGCAAATTGTTCAATTGTTCTATTTGCCCTAGCTCTCAATTCTTTATGGAGATCTTTATCTAATGCAACCTTTCCTGATTCTTCAGCAAATTCGTCAATTGTTCTGTTAGCTTTCTTCATTAATTGCTCATGAGTTTCTTTCTCAATTGCAACCTTTCCTGATTCGGTAGCAAAATCTTCCAATAATCTATTTGCTTTAGTCTCCAATTTCTCATGGGTTTCTTTGTCCAATGCAACCTTACCAGACTCTTCCGCCAATTCATCTAATGTTCTATTCGCCTTCTTAACCAATTCGTGATGGAAATTCTTATCTAATGCAATCTTTCCATTCTCTTCAGCAAATTCATCCAAGCCTCTGTTTGCTTTCTTCGATAAGGCCTCGTAGGTAGATTCAGGAAGGAATACCATTTTGTGTTCTTCTGCAAGTTCATCCAAAGTCTTCCCTGCTTTCTGTACCAATTCAGAATGCTTTTCCTTTTCCAAAACAACCATTCCAGATTCTTCAGCAAATTCAGCTAAGCTCTTGTTTGCCTTTGAATTCAACTCTGAATATGTAGGTTTATCAAGAACAATCATTTCGTTCTCTTCTGCCAATTCATCTAATGATTTATTTGCCTTCATAGATAATTGTCTATATTCTTCATTGGAAATAAGAGTACTATTATTTTCCTTAGCACGGCCCTCCAAGTTCTGTAATTCATTAAATTCATCCATAGCAATAACTTTGAATCCCAATTCAGCTCCATGTGCCTTAATAAACTCGGATGATGGATGTTTCGCGATTTCAGCACTGTGAACTAATTTCTCATAATCATAATTAGATACTACCTTACAGTTTCTCTTACCTGCAACTTCTTCAATGTGTGGAATATCAGGAGTTTGGGACTTTTCGATAAGTTCCCTATGTAATACAGATGGAATTACAGCTAAACCTCTCTTAGAAGCAACATGTTCAATATGATCTTGTTCAGGATTTGACAGGTTTTCGACTAATTCCTTATGCTTGAATGAAGGTAATACAATAAAATCTTTCTTGGTGGCAAACTTTTCAATATGATCAATTTCAGGATCTTCTGCCAATTTCTTCAAATGTTCAAATTCTTTGTTTTCGATAAGTTTCAAATCCTTTTGCATTGCTTTCAGTTCAAGGAATTCAACTGGTGGAGAATCAATAGTCGATCTCATGGATGATAGTTCAGTTACTTCAATCAATTCTAAATTCTTATTATGTGCTTTGGATTTCAAGAAATCAACAGATGGATCTTCAATGGTATTTCTCAACTCAGCTAATGTAGCAACTTCAATAACTTCAAGTCCTTGATAATGAGCTTTGTCCGTTAAATATTCTCTCGATGGTTCTTCGATATTCTTTCTTAAGGCAGATAATTCATCAATTTCGACAACTTCAAGTCCTTGAGCATGAGATTTGTTAGTTAAGTAGTCCCTAGTTGGTTCTTCAATATTCTTTCTCAAGTCAGATAATTCAATAACTTCAATTAATTCAAATCCTTGATCATGTGCTTTCTTGGACAAGTGTTCCCTGGATGGTTTTTCGATATTAGATCTCAACTCCGTTAATTCACCAACTTCAATCAAGTTCAATCCCTTGGATTGTGCCTTTGAATTCAAATACTCAACAGATGGTTCCTCGATATTCTTTCTTAATCCCGCTAATTCATCAACGTTAATCAAGTTTAAGCCCTTGCCCATTGCCTTCGATTCCAAGAAATCAACAGATGGTTCTTCGATATTCTTTTTCAATTCGGTCAATTCACCAATTTCAATCACTTCAAAACCTTGAGCATGAGATTTATCAACCAAATATTCTCTGGATGGTTCATCGATATTCTTTCTCAAACTAGATAACTCAACACTTTCGATTAATTCAAGTCCTTGCTCATTTGCTTTACCAAATAAGAATTCCCTAGATGGCTTTTCAACATTGTTTCTCAATCCAGTTAATTCTCCAACTTCAATCACTTCAAGACCTTGATTCTGGGCTTTGTTGGTCAAGTATTCTTTAGAAGGTTGATCGATACTATTTCTCAATTCAGATAATTCATTCACGGCAATTAATTCTAAATGCTTTTCATGGCTCTTTTCTTTCAAGTATTCAACAGAAGGCTCTTCAATGCTACGTTTCAAATCAGCTAATTCTTCAATCTTTATCAAATTCAATCCTTGGGTTTCTGCCTTAGATGCCAAATAATCAACAGAAGGTTCTTCAATATTTGATTTCATACCCGACAATTCACCAATAGAAATCAATTCCATATCCTTGGTTGCAGCCTTCTCTTTCAAGTAGCCAATAGTTGGATCTTCAACAGATTTCTTCAAGTTTGCCAAATCTCTACTGTTAATCAATTCCTTCTTTTGTTGACTAGCCTTTTCTTCCAAGTATTCGATACTAGGTTCTTCCAAATCTTGTTTCAACTTCATCAAATCCTTAGCACCAATCAATTCAAAACCTTGGGCTGAACCCTTCTCAACCAAATATTCATTCGTTGGTTCATCAATGCTCTTCTTCATAGACTCAAATTCTTCTTGTTTAACAACTAAATGTCCTTTAGCGCCCGCCTTTTGTTCTAAATGTTGTAAAGTAGGATCTTCAATAATTAGATTCAATCTTTCAAATTCTTCTTCAGGAATAATTGCCAATTGTTTTTCTTTTGCTTTAATTTCCAAATATTCAATAGATGGATCATCACGATTTCGTTTCATTTGATTCAATTCTTTAGAAGAAATTAATGTCATGCCTAATGCGACAGCCTTATTTCTGATATGTGAAGTACCTGGATTATTGGCTTGTTCAGATAAATTATCATAATCCAGTTTTTCCATTAGGTGCATTCCCATAAGTTCCAGTTTCTCCTTCATATATTCCTTCAGTGGGTTGGCTATCGAATTGCGTAAAGTTACCAAATCACTAGCTGGAATGATGGCTTGATTAAGCTGTGATGCCTTAGATTTCAATTGTTCAATACTTGGATCATCTGCTAATTGTTTCAATTTGGTAAATTCATCTTTATCAACAACAAATGAGCCATGAATATCTTCTGCCTTCTTGGTAATGAAATCCCAATCTGGTTCATTCAAAGTCTTGTTCATTGCATCATAGGTATCCTTACCAACAGTCACCAATCCAATATCTCTTGCTTTAGATTCAATATGCTCTTGTGGTGGTTCATTAGCCAATTTCAACAATTGTTCATGTTCATGCTGTGGAATAGCAACGTATCCCAATGCAATAGACTTCTCAATAATATGATCTACATCTGGTTCATTCACTAATTTGTTCAACTTCGATAATTCTTCTTCTGAAACAACTTCATAACCTAATTCATGTGCATGAGATTGAATCCATTCCAATTCCGGATTGCTGAGCTTATCTCTTAATTGGGACAATTCACCACTATTAACAACCGAATAACCAAATACACTAGCCTTTTCAGAAAGATATTCCATAGAAGGTTCATCAATATTTTTCTTCAATTCATCCAATTCTTCCTTCTTGATAATAGTATGACCCAATTTAGTGGCCTTCGATTCAAGATGTTCAATAGTTGGATTATCAACAATATTCTTGATATCATCATATTGTTCTCTCGTCAAAACTGTGTGGCCCTTTGCACCAGCTAATTCGGTAATTCTCTCCGCATCAGGATCGTTAGCCAATCTATTCAAATGTTCATAATCTTCATTAGAAATAACTGTGAAATCCTTCTTTCCAGCCATCGAGCGAATATGTTCAACATCAGGTTCATGTGCTAAATTCTTCAATTCTGATAACTCTGATTCTGGTAATATGATATGGTTGAAAGCTGCGGCCTTGGATACTAAATGATCTAATGATGGTTCATTTGCACGTGCATTTATTTGTTCCCATTCTTCATTTGGAACAATAGTATGGTTGAATAAAGATGATGCCTTGTTCTTGATATGATCTAATGAAGGTTCATTTGCCAATGAGACGATGTGATTATATTCATCTTCTGGAATAACTTTACGACCCTTTTCTGCAGCCTTGCTTTCTAATTGCTCAATTGTTGGATTTGCAACTTGTTCAGATAATGATTCATATTCGGAGGCTGGAATGACTTTATGGCCTAATTTTTCACCAGTAGAAATGACATGTTCAATTGTTGGAGACTGAGCTAAATTGGTTAACTCAGTAAATTCATCCTTGTTCACAACTACCAGATTAATATTTGCAGCTCTCGATTCAAGATGTTCCAAAGTTGGAGAATTTGCCAATTTATTCAATTCTTCAAATTCATCCTTATTCACAATTACATGATTCATATTTCCAGCTTTAGATTCAAGGTGTTCCAAACTTGGTTCATTTGCAGTCTTCTTCAAATCATTCAATTCTTCGGTATCAACAACAGCATGATTCAATGTCTTTGCATGTTCAACGATTTGCTCCAAAGTTGGTTTATGTGCAAGTTGATCCAAATTTTCGAACTCCTCTACTGGGATGACCGTTTGGTTTAATGCAATTGCCTTTGACTTAATATAATCAATGGATGGGGTATCAATCTTTTGGTGTAATTCATCATATTCAGTATTCTTAACAACTACATAACCCCTTTCACTTGCTTTGGAACTAAGATGTTCAGTAGTTGGTTCATTCGCATTCTTGAATAATTGAGTAAATTCTGGTTTCGATAATGTGACCAAGTCATGTTTGTCAGCATGTAATTTAATATGAGATAATGGTGGTTCATTGGCCAATTTGTTCAATTTATTGAGGTCTTCTTCAACAATAAGCTTGTGATGGTAATCAGCTGCATGAGTTTCCAAATATTCTAAAGTTGGTTTGGCAATTGATTCTTCAAGTTGGGTAAATTGTTCAATTGGAATAACTGTCATCTTATGCTTATCTGCACTTTGTTTAATTACTTCAATTGATGGATTAATTAATTCTCCATATTGGTCATTTTTGACAATTTTAGAATTCAATTTATTGGCATGGGTATTAATATCATCCCAAGTTGGATTAGTCAATTTTTCAAATTCATCCTGAGGAATAACTTGTAAATTGTGACTCTTGGCCTTTTCGATAATATGTTCTTGAGATGGTTCGTTGGCATTCTTTTCCAAACTATCATATAATTGAGCTGATGAAACAATCAATCCAAAGGCATTTGCCTTTTCAGTTAAATAAGCCTTGCTTGGCTTTTCATGTTCAGCTGCCAAACGATGATATTCGCTATATTCATTATCTGAGATGGCATGCATATGATAAATTTGTAGTTTAGAAACCAAATAAGATTCAGAAGGCTTATTGAATTTTTCAGAAATTTCATTTAATTCATCAAATTCTGATTGCTTGAGTAGTTTAAGTTCCATTTCGGAAGCTTTAGTCGTAAGGAAATCAATTGATGGAGATCTAAGGATTTCAAATTCATCTTGAGGTAAAGTAACTAAACCCCTTTCTTCCAATTTCTTCTTCATTCGTTCTTCATTCAATAATTCTTCGTATTCAGATTTGGTCAAAACGTGATATCCCTTTGTCTTTGCTGAATCTAAAATCTTGTCATCAGATAAAGTCAAAATATTATTTTCTTTCAATGATTGTAATTCATCAAATGATATTAAGACCAAGTTCTTTGATTTCTTATATTGCTCCAATTGGTCTTCAAATGAAAGGTCTAATTCTTTGGTTAATGCTCGTTGTTTAATTGGTGAACTTTCTGCTGTTTCATCCTCAGAATCTGATTGAGTAAGTTCTGGGATATGATGATCTTCGTTACCCACTGCTTGAACAGATTTCTTCTTCTTTGAAGGTGATTCTTCAACATCAGCAATAAAATCTTCCCATTCTCCTCCTTCAGAAGAAAACTCAGTAGTAAATGAAGGTTCATTTTCCACAACTACATATGTAGAATCACGTTTAGTTGGAGAAATCATTGAGTTTCTATTTGATCCTGATTGTTGGTGTTGCAATTGAGTAGTTAAAATATCGCCCCTGGATTTCGGTGGTCTAACTTTCTTGAATGGAGAAGTTCCTCTAGAAGTTTGAAGTTCATCTTTTCTCATTTTAAGCATTGATGATCTTAATTTAGCAATGGTTCTATTAGAATGTTGTAAAGTGGATCTTAAAGTTTCAATTTCTAATTGAGGATTAGAAGGATTGGCGTCAGGAATACCTTGAGGTTCTAAGTCCATTAATATTGAATCAAAATCAGTAACATCTTCATCAAAAGATTCTTCAGGTAACTTTAAGGATTTATCAGTAGATTTTCCTTCTGATGGTAAATCCGTTGATACTGTAGATGCGGTTAGTCGTAAGTGTAATTGATCATTTTCATCATTAAGGGTTTCGATACGTTCATTCAAAGTTTTAATTTGAGACTTAAATTCTTGTTGTAAATTATCTAAATTTTTCACTAAAGATTCATTTGTCAATTCCAATTTATCTTGTTCTTTATTTAAACTTGTAACTTCATTCATTAATTTATCATTTTCAGTTGATAATTTATCATTTGAATCTCTCAAATGAGTCAATTGATCCTTTAAATTTATAACTGTAGATTCTAATTCCCAATTTCTATCTTTTAAATCTTTTTCAGCATTTACTTGAAAATCATTATAATTTTTCAATTGAAATATTTCATCCTTAAATGATTGAATTTCTTCTAAGGCAGCTTTTAATTTACCCTTATATTTAGAATTTTCTGCATTCAATCTACGACATTCACTTAATAGATTTTCACTTAAACCAACAACAAAATTCATATCATTACCTCTTGATTCTGGTCCAAGACTAGGAGTTGGTTGAGCAACAATCAATGGCAGGTGAGATCTTCTCAGTCTACCTGTAGAACTGCTAGCACCAGACGAAGAAGCAGTCTCGTGATCTTCATGACTAGGTGGAGTTGTCGGTAATTGTAATGGTAAATGAGGTGGTGGTGGTAATGTACTATCAGATTTATTTGATTTCCTACCAAATAATCGTTTTTGTATATCAGATAATTGACCTCGTATTTCTTCTCTACTGCTAGAATGATGTGCAGGAGTATTAGAAGTAGAAGAAGCAGATCCTGTCGGCTTCTCACTTGATGACATAACTCAATTCAGTGATAAGTAGTAATGGTTATTATATCTGTAATTATATAAAAAAAAGGGGACGTTTCTCTATTAAAAATGCAATTGTATGTTTGGTTGGTTGTAAGAAAAACTGATGATATTTTTCTTAATGTGAGATCAAACAAATGCAAATAAAAAATTGGTTTGTTTTGTTTTGTTTTGTTTTATTTTGTTTTGTATGCGTTAAATTAGAAAAAAAAAGAATAGACGTGAATTTATTAAGTGTATTGAAATTGTGTGGAAGTTATGTTCTAGAACTTCAATTTCAATAGAAAAGTAAGAACGCAACGAAATTTAATTGGTAGGTAGATTAATCAATCCAGAGAACCATTACTACCACTTACAATGTTAGTTATATATACCATATATACAAATTTATTTATGTCTCGGCAATTCTTCTATGTAAATTTTTGCTTATAATATGTATTCATCACATCTCATGTATACCTAATTAGTCGTATTATTGACTTGACACTTTGATTTCTATTTTTTAGTTAGTAATAATATGCGAGTTTGCAACTACTTAGATCTCTACGCAGTTGAATCAATCAATTGAATTGTTCAGATTTATTGTTCATAGATTATTCTGATTTACACGATTTGTCAAATCTTGTTTTTACACAAAAGTTGATTTTATTACGATTGTTGGAAAGGCAAAAGCTATTGTCGAGATAATTTTTTTAGGTAAGTACCACACTCATCCGAAAGCCTTTGTTTGCTTTGTATCCGGAACCAAAAATATGCGTGTTGTTATATATTTTGGTATGACATTTTAATAGGAGATTCAATCGTTAAAGAAAGAATTCATATGAGAAAGGGTAGAACGCCATTTTGACAACTTAATAAGGAATGGTAGGTAGTAAGTAGTTAACTACCACAATTGACAATTGAAAGTTATATTAAACCGAAGAAAACTCTATAATGTTACTCAAACATTCTGTTCTACTTCTTCGGGTCACCTTCTCATCATATGAACTCTCCTTCTTAGATACAAATCGGCTCCTGGTTGAAAAAATATAAGAAAATATCATTGTGGGAAGATTCTTCTGCCTCAACATAACAATTTAGTTTGGTCATTTTTTTTTTTTTTTTCAATAACAATCTGTTTTTTGTTCTTATACATAAATACATACACCAACAAACCAATTTTGCAAAACAGGCGAGGATGGTTCTAGTCGGAGTGTTCCATTTACTATGCTCAAGAACATAATACAATCCGGAGCTGACGAAAGAACAATAGTAAATTGGGAAATTCGCTCAAGATTATGGGAATGACAAACCCCCAGCACCAAGATCAACAAATTTTGATATAATCAGGTGGTCGTTGGAGAACCTCAACGACCGATGTTCAGATTCGTACATTTCACAAAACCAATGTATCGTTTGTAAGGAAATTTACACTTGCACTAGGATCTACATTTTCAAGCCCAAATTTAGCGAGGGTCAAAAATATGTAGATAAGAATAATCTTTCAATATCAATATCCTTCTAAAGGTATATACATACTACTGATGTATAAAGTATATGTGTGTAATGTGGGTTGATCTGATGTTTGAAATAGCACTTACTGTAAAACTGTATATAACGAAGTAAATAAAGACGCGCATACAATTAAATAAAGAAATTTAATTTGTGTGTATACGCATCTGCTGAAATTTTTCGTTCATCAAAATTCGACGCTAAACATAAACGCGTAATCTTCTTAACAATTTTACCACTAACAAAAATTAATTACCAACTTTCATCTCTCTTCATTCATTCATTCCAACGAATCACCACACTGGAAAAGCTATTGGGATATAGCTTCACTTCTTATCATGTACATCAATCCTAATCAATATTCAAAAGCATTTCTGGAAATAAAACGGACGTCATTATCCCATTCTACATGTAAATTAGTATTGTTTGTTTCATGTTTAGATATAGATTCATTATGTGCAGCAAAGATACTTAGTTTATTATTAAGAAAAGAGTTGATTCAATATCAATTGATTCCTGTTGTTGGTTACACTGATTTAAAACAGCATTTTTCAAAATTAGATGATGATGTGACCAATATTATTTTAGTTGGATGTGGTGCCATGTTGGATTTAGAAGGATTTTTTGAATTAAACCCGGAAGATTATTTAATGGGGGAACAACAACAACAGGCGAAAGATATTGAACATGATTTAAGACTTGATACTAATAAAGAGAAGAATATTAATTTGAGAAGGAAGATATATGTCATTGATGGGCACAGACCATGGAATTTGGATAATATATTTGGATCATCAATGGTCGTTTGCTTGGATGATGGATATATCGATTCTTCATTAGATGGTGAAAAAAATGCATATAAAACCTTAGTCGAACAATTCAATGATGAAGAAGAGTCAGAGTCAGAGTCCGAATCAGAACCAAGTAGTAGTAGTGATCTAAGTGATCAAGAAACTGATGCTGATGATATTGAATCTGAAAGTGAATTAATAATTAATTCGCAAGACTCAGAAGAAACCATATCTAGAAAACGAA
Organism: Hemisphaericaspora xylofermentans; assembly: GCA_002105455.1. Taxonomy (NCBI): domain Eukaryota; kingdom Fungi; phylum Ascomycota; class Pichiomycetes; order Serinales; family Debaryomycetaceae; genus Hemisphaericaspora; species Hemisphaericaspora xylofermentans. The sequence goes on along the minus strand of NDXA01000032.1, from coordinate 10,488 downwards.
AATTACAAGAACTGAAAGTGAATAAGATAAGAAAACAAAGAAAGAAAGTTAAATCTCAAAATGAAGACAAGATTCAAAATTATTATAATCAAGGTACTACCATAATCACTTCAAATTCTATTACAATTTATGGGCTATTGACAGCAATTGGTGAAACAAGTATTGAAAATTTATGGCTTGCTATTATTGGTACATCTGCATTAGACAATCAATTCCCCGAGGTTTATGATAAATTACAACCATTGCTAAAAGATGAAGTACATAGATTGACTCCTTCAAATCAAGAAGTAGGTCTTAACAAAACGGCCGATTCATCTTCTCTTAGTATAGAAAGAGATTATCATTTGTTTTTGCTACGACATTGGACTTTATATGATTCGTTTTTTTATTCGAGTCATGTTAATTCTAAATTAAATCTTTGGACTGAAGATGGGAAAAAGAAATTGCATAAATTGTTTGCCAAGATGGGGGTATCTTTAGCTGCCGCTCAACAGAAATGGTTATACATGGATGTCAGAATTAAGAAGCAATTACCTCTGATTTTCAAACACTATCTTCCATTATATGGACTTGAAGGTATTGTTCGTGAAGGGTTTGTTCGAACGTTTGGTTATTCTGGACAATTATCAGCAATGGAATCCGTCGAATCTTTAACTGCATTACTTGAACTTGATAAAGCCGTGTTCCTTAACGGGGATATTGAAAATGATGATGATAACAATGAATTTGAAGACGAAGAACAAAGAATAGCGAGGAAATTGGAAAGAAAGGAAAAGGCATGGGTTAGCAATTTTTGGTCATCGTGGGATGCACTAAACTTAAAATCCACTCATAATTCAAGTGGTAGTGGTAGTACCAGATCATCATCATTTAAGAAGGCAAAAGGGTTTGAATTATTATATCAAGGATTAGATCATGCAAAACAAATTCAACAAATAATATTCCGTACAGGTATGTCATTACTCGAAAGAAAGATGATTAGGAATTTGAAACTATACAGACTCTGCGTATTAAATGACGGATCTATACCTGATTTGGCTATCTTTAACAATCCATTGATGTTAACAAAACTAGGAGGATGGTTAATGGAAAATATAACCGAGCTTGACTTTATGAATGGTATACAATCACTTAAACCATTAGTTGTTGCAAGTTTGGATGTAGCAAGTGATACTTATTTAGTCATTGGACTTGCACCTAAATATCCAAGAGGAATGGATAATGCAACTAGAGCAAGATTAGCACAAGAACAAAATAATCAGAAGCTGGGTGAGACGTTCACTACTAGATTAAATACATTTAGTATTGCTTTTCAACAATTATCAAATAATTCAGGGGCAAAAGTTAGAATTGATAGTTTTGATAGTTCAGTGATTGAGATTAGAAAGGATGATTTACTGCCATTTTTGGAACGTCTTACTTTAAGTGGATTGATATAGAATATAAATATATATGTAGCTAGTAGCTATAGATATTGTATTATTATAGATAGTCATGAGAAATGCATCAGAAACACTAATAGAATTGAAAAGCTTTGAGGGTGGGAGCTATCTCTAGCTTCTATCAATGTTCTGAATCTTTTCTAAATGGTTGCAAACAAAAAGATTGAGTGAAAGGGAACAATGGTTTGGTCAGAAATTCTCTCTTAAAGTACCAACCGCCTAAGTAAACGAAGGAGTCTTTCTTTTCTGAAATGTAATCCGTTAATCTATCTAATTCTCTAACAGGAATGATGATACCCTGATATGAACTAATGGTTCGACAAGGATACTCCGGGGGTTGATCATAAACTGAGGATAAGATATTACCCGGCTATGTAGATAACCACACCCCTAATCAATGAATTGTTTTCAAACGTAAATCAACAATCAAAGATGTATTGATTAAACCTCCCAACCAATAAAGATGACACTTAAGATTGCTGTCGGCCAATTATGTTCATCTTCCAATCTTAGTCGTAATCTTAATACCGTGATTAAGATTTTGGACAAAGCACAAACAAATAACGCAAGAATCCTCTTCCTTCCAGAAGCCACTGATTATATCCTGCGAAATGCACAACATTCATTAGAATTATCAAAACGAGTGGAGACACAATTTTTCAATCCATTACTTAAAAAGATCGAGGAATCAAAAGGCGATACATATGTTTCCATTGGTATTCACTTACCTGGACTTAATAGAGTAAGAAATCTACATGTTTTGATTAATCCTAAAGGGAAAGTAATCTCAGAATATCAAAAGATCCATTTATTTGACGTTGATGTACCCAATGGTCCAATTCTTAAAGAGCTGAATTCTGTTGAACCTGGGAATAAAGTTGAAGAACCGATTTTAATTGATGGATACAAATTAGGCCTCGGAATATGTTACGATATAAGATTTCCAGAACTTGCACTTTCTTTAAGGAAAAAGGGTGCTGATATCATAACGTTCCCTAGTGCTTTTACCACAAGAACAGGAGAGGATCATTGGGAATTATTATCTAGAGCACGAGCTATTGATTCACAATGTTTTGTGATTAATGCCGCCCAATGTGGATATCATGATGTTGGAAAAGCTAGTAATGGGGAAATAATCAAGAGAATAAGTTATGGTGATTCTATTGTTGTTGATCCTTGGGGGAATATTCTTTCTAGAGCCAAGAAGTATACAGATGAATTGGATTTAGACAAGGATGGTGATTACTTGGAAGTAATATATGCAGAATTGGACTTAGAACAATCAGAAAAAGTCAGAACAAACATGCCACTTTTGCAACATCGTCGTCCTGATGTTTTTGGAAATAGCTAGATCTGGTTTTATATGGAACTAAAGATAATTATAAAAGATATAAATTTGTTGCTTGTGCACACCAATATCCCTTAAAGAAAATCAAAAGAGATCGGCAATAGAAGTTATTTGGCATAATAGACAGAGCTAATATTGATTCATTAAATTAAGTTTATTGTTCTAAGTATAAATTAAATATAAAATGCAGGGAACGAATGAATTTCCTATGCCCAGACTTGAAGTTGTTCATAGAAGTCCACTCTATTATTATTAAGATTGGTGATGTTTTGAGTACAGAAATATCTGAGTTCATCTACCATGACTGGGTGACCACAAGTGACGAAACCAATAGATCCAGCAGAACTATTAACTTCTTCACGAACAAGTTCTTCAATATTTGGTCTACCTTCTTTGAACACTATATGGGATAGTTCATCTTTAACCATGCCAACAATTGCTGATTTATCCTTTTCATCAAATTCTTTGGTCTTTTCATTAGTTGAATTCTTATCAGAGGCATCACCGGAACTAGCATCTGAACCAGCAAATCTAGAATTAAATTCCTCCATACAAACAAGGTTATTTGGTTTAGTGATATAAATTGTGGCATCAATACAGGTCTGTTTTAAACTTGCAAGTTCTTCATAGAACCAGAATAAAGATCTATATTCTCTGATAACCCAAATCAACTTCACTACCTTCTTACTGTTTTGACCAGCTCTTAAGGCAATGTCAAGAGCTTCGGAGTAAATACCTGGAATACCATTACCACCAGCTACAAAGACAGCAGTATCAGCACTTCTAGCAGCAGTTGGTTCACCATATGGACCTTCAATGGCAACCTTCATCTTGACAGCCTTACCTGGAGTTTTGGATAACAATTGGTATAAACTGTGAGTGATACCACCTTTGACTTTAACGTACAAAACAATATTGTTGCTTTCTTCAACAGAATCAGTGAATGTGAATGGATGTGATTGCCAGAAATAAGTTGGTTTCAAGAAATGAATAAAAGCATGGCCACCAGGAACAGACTTCCAATAACTTGGTTTAGGAACAACAACCTTAATGGTTTCATCAGCTAATAAGATGACATCCGAAGTTGGGAAACCAAAGACAACTAAACGACCAATTCTCACAGCCCTATCAAATACCCATACTGCAACCGAAGGGTAGACAAACCAAATATAACCCAATTCTTCAACATGGATCCAAGTACCAACAACCCAAAGAACAGCCAAAGCAATATGAATCAACAAAAAGAGTTCATACCATTTTCTTCTGAAAAACAACATTGCTTGAACCAAAATAATACCACCGGCAACGGTTGCAAGTGTACCCCAGATCAAATATTCTTGTTGCATTTTTATAGCATAACGGTCACCAAAAAGAAGACTGAAGCATACTGCATGAATAACAACTAACGCAAACATGATTCTTGCAGTATGACGATGGTATGCCATAAAGGCTGTATAATTATATCCCGAAACCCATTGTAAAAAGTTGTTACGACCAGCAAACAAGATGGAAAGGGGCATCATAATGGTAGCGACAATACCTGTTCTATCAGCAACATATCTCAATTCTGCATCATATTTGGTATCAAAAACAGGGTCAAGTTCTAAGGCAGTAATCTTAATGGTGTGGATAACAATAATGAAAACATAGAAAAAGAAGATCACTAAAGATTCAAATCTGGATGGTAATAAACTATCAAAGATCTTCCATAATCTAAGTTCATCAGTCTTCTTCTTTCCAAATGCAGCAGGCATAGTTACATGCTTTCTCCAAAAGTTTATAATTGGACCATTTAACTTTTTATACAACCCAGGGAATAAGAACTTAGACCAATTAGTAATCATTCCAATAACCATAATAAACAACCAATACATCAAGGTAGAAGTACCATAAAACAATGAATCATCATAATTACCCAAGAATGTGGAATATGCTTGAAAGTATCTATCCATAGAAGTTTCGTTCAACTTGAATGGTACATCAATCGGAACACTACTGTTAAAGCCTTCAATTTCATCAGCACTCTTTGCATATTTATGAAATCTTTCCAAGGCAGGTTCAATCCAATTTTCTTCAAGTTCAACCATACCTCTATCACAAAAATCTTGCATCTTAAGTAATGTTGCATCATTAATTTGATCTAAATAATAAAGACATCCAGCATATGTAGCAAGGGCATTTTCATTTTGACATATACATGTGTAATTGAACAGTGTTTCACAGAACGTTACATCCAGTCTGATTTGAAGATTACATCCATAGGTTGCAATACCATTACCTATTTGAGTATATCCTGTGTCTCCATGGGCAGTCACGTATATTATGCAAAATGCAATAAATGAGATTATTGAGGTGAACATTATCTTTCAGAGGTACACAGACAGTCGGAACCACGACCGAAAACAGATGAAAAAGGGGTATATTTATATTAAGCAACTTCAACATGTGATGAGCATGTTGGGAGAGTAGTATAAACCCAAATCTTCTTATTTGATTGGTGCAAATTGCAAATTTTTTTGAACATAGCCGATTTTATCTTTTTGATCTAAAAACGTATTACATTGCCTTCTTCGTAAAGTTGCAGCAAGATTTTCCGAGTAATAAAGAATATTTTTTGCAATTATTACCGAAAAAATAATTATAAATTTCGGTTGAAGTGTTAATTGTTGGTGCAATTATATACGGCTAGCTTCACATTGCGTTAAATTCTACAGTTATAACTGGCGATTTCAAGTCCAAAGGGGGTATAACTGAATTTATTCTTTAGCATTCTTGCATGTTGTCTGAAGGCTGCGCCAATAGAATTCATCCAGTTCTCAGGGTTTACGCATTTCTCTTCAAAGTTTATTTTTCACTATTAAGGTAATAGCTAATATCTATTGGTGGCTAGGAAGCCGCTTTCATTATTCGGACTACAAAACAATAGGAAAGACTATTTAAAAGAGCTAAGCCTGAAATTATTTTTACACTAATCAGATTCTGAATCTGAATGAGTGGAACATAGACAACCAGCTTGAGGGTACGTTTTTTATGGAGTACTTTAGATCAAAATTTTTCCTGTGCTTGTGAAAATTACAAGAAACACAGAGGAATCTTGCCTTAGACATACCTTAGATGTATACAGTCTACAGGAATCCCAACATATATTTGCAGAATTCCTTGTATGTATTGTTCACTTCTTCAATATCTGCACACAAAACTCATTTCCTACAAAATTCTAACATAGCCGAATTATTCTGTATGCCAAGAATTTCAGTAAAATCAAGAACGGCACTTTTACAAATTACTATTGAGATGGAAAACGTGTTCGAAAACTTTGGATTACTTCTAAAAACTATGTATATGTTATAAATAAAAGGTAAAATCGCTACTAGTCAATCTAAGCCCAAACTTGAAGTTGCTCATAAAAGTCAACTCTATTCTTGTTAGGATTAGTGATGTTTTGAGTACAGTAATATCTGAGCTCATCAACCATAACTGGATGACCACAAGTGACGAAACCAATAGAACCAGCAGAATGGTTAACTTCCTCACGAACAAGATCTTCAATGTTTGGTCTACCTTCTTTGAATTCGATATGAGACAACTCATCTTTAACCATGGATACTATTTCTGACTTATCAATGTCTTCAGTCTTTTCACTAGAGGAATTCTTATCAGAACCATCTCCAGAGCTAGTATCGGAACCAGCAAATCTAGAACTGAACTCTTCTAAACAAACAAGGTTGTCAGGTTTAGTAACGTAAACGGTGGTTTCAATGTTGAGTCTCTTCAAGCTTACAAGCTCCTCATAAAACCAGAATAAAGATCTATATTCTCTAATAACCCAAATCAACTTAACAACCTTCTTACTATTTTGACCAGCTCGTAAAGCAAGATCGAGAGCTTCGGAATATATACCTGGAATACCGTTACCACCAGCTACAAAGACAGCAGTATCAGCATTTCTAGCAGCTGTTGGTTCTCCATATGGACCTTCAATAGCAACCTTCATCTTAACCGCCTTACCTGGAGTCTTTGCTAACAACTGGTACAAACTGTGGGTAATACCACCTTTGACCTTAACGTATAAAACAATATTATTTCTTTCTTCAACAGAATCTGTAAAAGTAAAAGGATGTGATTGCCAGAAGTAGGTTGATTTCAAGAAATGGATATAAGCATGACCACCAGGAATTGATTTCCAATAACTTGGTTTAGGAACAACAACTTTAATTGTTTCATCAGCTAATAAAATAACGTCAGAAGTTGGGAACCCAAATGCAATCAAACGACCAATTCTTACAGCTCTATCCAACACCCAGACCGCAACAGATGGATAAACAAACCAGATATATCCTAAATCTTCAACGTGGATCCACGTACCAACAACCCAAAGAACAGCCATAGCAATATGAATCAACAAGAAAATTTCGTACCATCTTCTTCTGAAAAACAACATTGCTTGAACTAAAATTATACCTCCAGCAACAGTTGCAACAGTACCCCAAATCAAATACTTTTCTTTCATGTCTTCAGCATAACGTTGTTTCAAAAGAAGACTAAATCCGACTGCATGAATAACTACCAAAACAAACATGATTCTTGCCGTATGACGATGATAGGCCATAAATGCAGTATAGTTGTATCCTGAAAGCCATTGTAAGAAGTTGTTACGTCCAGCAAACAAAATGGTCAATGGCATCATAATTGTAGCAACAATGCCGGTTCTATCAGATACATATCTCAATTCTGCGTCATATTTGGTACCCATAACAGGGTCTTGATCAAATGACGTAATATTAATACAGTGAATAACAATAACAAAAACATAGAATAAAAAGATCACCACTGATTCAAATCTTGAAGGTAATAAACTATCAAAGATTTTCCAGAATCTAAATTCTTCAGATTTCTTTCTACCAAATGCTGCAGGCATTGAGACATGCTTTCTCCAAAAGTTTATAATTGGACCATTTAACTTCTTGTATAAGCCAGGGAATAAGAATTTTGACCAATTTGTAACCATACCAATAACCATAATCAAAGCCCAATACATCAAAGTGGAAGTACCATAAAACAATGAATCATTGTAATTACCTAAGAATGTAGTATATGCTTGAAAAAACCTATCACTGTTACTTTGGTTTAAGATAAATGGAACATCTATTGGGACAGTTCTATTAAAACCTTCAATTTCTCTAGCAGTCTTGGCATATTTATGAAACCTTTCAAGAGCAGGTTCAATCCAATCATGATCAAGTTCAACATGACCATTATCTTCACAGAATTCACTCCACCTATGTAAAGTTCCTTCATTAATTTGATCTAAATAATAAAAACAACCCGCATATGTAGCAAGAGCATTCTCATTCGTACATAAGCAACTGAAATTGAATGGGGTAGCACAGAACAACACTTCACGATTGATTTGAAGGTTACAAGCGTATGTTGCAATACCTGTATACTTTGTATATTCAGATGATGATCCATGTGCACTCACGGATACCATGCAAAAGGCAATAATTGCAAAGATTGAGCCTAACATTATTCTGGGGTGGTTGGGGCGGAAGGTTCAATTTGAAAGAAACTTAGGCAACAGAAAGGGGGAAATTGGGGTAATTTATAGTAAGATGCACGAGATTGATTTCTTCATGGGATGAGTAGAGTCGAAAGCATGTTAAACGGAAAAGTCTGTGAATGATTGGTGCAAATTGCAAAAAGTTGAAGATTGCCGATTTATCTTTTTGATCTAAAAAAATAATGTGTGTTCAGCCACAAGGTTGCAGAATTATTTTCCGAGGAAATAAAAATTCTGACTAACGGTTAAAAAATAAAAGGAATCAATGTAAATGGTAATTGTTCAAATGATCCAAGAAAAAAAATGGTAGAAGTACCTAGGGCTAAATTGAAATTTGTCGCCCTAGCTTCTGCAAATGCATGTAATAATATGAAGCCAAAGGGGTTTTTACATTGTTTCTATTTGAACAAGTTTGCACATTTCTTATTATAGAACCAATAGAGAGGATCCTTTTTACATTTATTATTTTAATCCAATTGTATTGCCTTTCTTCAAAGCAAAATCTAACGATTTCTTTATTGGTGGTTTGTAGATCAATCTGATTATTCGGAATAGAAAACAATGACAAGGGTCTACTTAAAATAATTCACCTTAAAACACAAACTTATGGAGGTCATATAAATATTTAGCAAATTACATACGAGAATAACATGAACAAGCATCGGAACAGTTGCAAGGATAAAGCTCTTTATCTCAACAAATTTGATATGGTCCAAGAAATTCGCAAAAATTGGGGTCCTTACTTTTGACATGTCTTAATTATAACTTGGCAACAGAAGTTTGGGCATATCCTTGGAAATTTCTGGTCCAGATTGGTTACTTCCGTAGAACACACAAAATCTAATGCGGAAAAATCTGCAATATCAACCGAATTATCTGCCAAGAAAACTAAACGGAAAGAACGATAGAAAGCTATTTTATTTCCTGGAGTATCTGGACTCTTCCGTTTCATAACAAAATTTCTCACATTACATTTCAGAATCGTTTTCCAATACATGCAACAAAACAAACAATTCAATTATAAAACAACGGAGCCTTACAAACAGAACTAAAATTGAATCTTTTACTTTAGTGTCTAGGCTCCGATACTGAAGATAGTCCTGGATCCTTGATTCTGAATCCATGCCCTATTTTTGTATGATTTGATTCTCTCGTATTTTTCATCCCGCATTTCTGATTATAAAAGAATTTGTTGGGTGCAAATAAATTTTGTTTGTATAGAAATTACTTTGCGAAGTGGATTCAACTCATTTGCTCCAAAGAACTTTGAAAGTACATGTGTTAGATGCATAGTTTATTCAATAGTATATAAAACTAAGAATTGATCTATCCAGTCTAAGAAGAATCTTCTATCACCCGTCCTTGTGACAAACGGGAATCACTTTGTTGCTGTTTCAACATTGAAAATCTAGTGTAAGACCATTAAATTCTACCAGACTTCAATGAAGGTAGTCCATAAGTAGTGAAAATTTTCATAAAGTGGGAAGATACTTGAATCATGGATAGGAAGTTCATCTTTTTGTTATGTAATTGCAAAAACATTTCGATTTCAATTTACTCCTGAGAAAACTCATAAAAATGGTCCAAATAAACAAAAAATCATAAATAAGCTAAAATCCAACTACTGACACCAAAAAATAAATTGTTAACTAACATAGCATCCATGCTACGAGGGTTCACGATGAAAGAAATATTTCAAACATAGAAGTTTTGAAGGACAAAAAAGAATTGGACGAGACAGGAATCGAACCAGTGACCTTTTGCTTGCAAGGCAAACGCGCTACCAACTACGCCACACGCCCATTTTCTGATTGAAAAATTGCTGAAGTACATGCTCCGAATACAAAATCACGTGAAATTTTCACTATCTTCTTCGGAGTATAAGGAGTCCAAAAGTCCAGATAATGAACATCTTCGAATGAGAAGACATGGCCCAAATGGAGAATCAAACGGAACTTCTTCACTTGAGACTAAGTTCCGATATTGCTAACTTTTACAAATCGTATTAGTCTTTGCAAACTCACCACCCATCCCCCTGATGCCAACAAACTTTTTTTTTTTTAAGTTATTTTTTTTTTTTTTTTTCAAATACAATCTGTATATTTAGTTCTTATACATAAATACATACACAAACAAAC